>CAMZMU010000015.1:594684-819684 GCA_947311845.1 Poa pratensis
TGGAGATGTTTCATTTTCTCTTATGGACCTTGTTCCATCCTTCACTTTGCATTGTGACTATCCACATATGTCATATTTTCCAATTGATTTGATGTGGTTGGTGATGTGCAAATGAAGAGACACTTCATGATGGATGATGTGTTCATTACCGTGCACATAACTTCTTCATATGTTGTCTTGTGTGTGCCGGAAACCGCATGATCATGTCAACCTCAATTGAGCATGAGAGACAATACGAGCTCTTGAGAGCATACATGGTGAGTAGTGGATCGAATCCAACTCTCAATCTTTCTCATGTTTTGCATCAAACAAGTTGAACAATTTCTCTTGCTTATGGTTTGTTTGCAATCATGATGGTGTTTTTGGTCTTCTTAGTGACAAGCATGTTTACTTGATCTTTCACATGGATGATTTATGTGTTGCAACAAAAATGATGAACACTTGTTCTCTTCCAATGGCTTGTTTGCAACCATAAGGACACTTTGTGCATGCCTTGTCATGAGTGTTTTGGTTTATACCAATTTGGTGTTGCAACAAATATGAAGAAAACTTACTCTTTCATGTGCTTTGTTTGCACCCATGATGATATTTTGACATTCTACATTGTGTGTTTTTGCCAAATTCTCCTCTTGTTGCATCAAGGTTGATGACAAATTGTCCCTTTCAATGCCTTGTGTGCAATAATGACCATATGGTTCAAAATGAGATACCTAAAGGGCATCCTCATATTTTCATGGAGTTTTTGTGTTTCCACATTTTGAAGATGTTGTATTGGATTGCTTTCACTTTGACCTTGCACTTGCACTACATTTTCATATTCTCGTGTTGTGCTAACGGTGCTATGACAAAGAAAGGACATGTCATTGTTGATATGCTCCTCTTTCTTGCACACACATGATTTGCTTGGTCTTTAGTGTTTGTAGGCATGGTGAATTCCAATTCTTCGACAACACATCTACCTCCTTTCCATGGTGATGAAGAGCAAGAGTCGAGGACGACACTTTTTAAAGGGAGGGGAGATGATGCAGCCCAACCTAGGACCATCACCATGTCAAGACCTTCAACACATCCCAAGGTGAACTCCTTCCTCGATGAGAGCCCCTTTCGTGCACCATTGGATGGTACTACTTGAGCATCTACCCCTTTGCTATGCTAGGTATCACATGACGAGTACAGACATTCGAGGAGATGCCAAGGAAGCACAAGACTCAAGATCATCCAAGGCGTACGCATGGAAGAGGAGGAGAAAGCGTCAAGATGATGAAGAAGAAGAAGTGGGCAAAAACTGCCTGGCCGGCCCCAGCCCGGCCAGGCCGGCTCCCAGGCCAGCCTCCAGCCTGGCCTCCAGCCCGCCCCCAGCCCGGCTCCCAGGCCGGCTTCCCTGCGTCCACTCCATTTTGTACTACGACTATAAATAGTTCGTTCCCACCTCCTTTCTAAGATAGACTATGTTTTGAGATTAGAGTAGAGCTAGGCTCCCCACCTCAAGACGGTCTCCTTCCTCCCCTTGCGGGGATGGTTCCTCCTCTTGTGGAGAAGATCCCTTCGTGGATTTAAGACCTCTACTTGTAGTTTGACTACTCGCCAATCTTTCATCTTCGGGTGACTTTATTGGAGCGGTTCGGTTGACCGTTGGAGAAACAACCATCCAAGATCCCTTCTTGTATCTACTTGCCGATCTCCCACCTTCTTGTGGATTCTATTGGGCCGTTGGACCGACCGGTAAGGGAAACGGTTCTTGTATCGTGTGCGTGTTCTTGTGTTCGGGGCGTTCTTCTTGGTGTTCTTCGTGTTCCTCGTGTCTTGCGTGCGTCGTCCACATCCTCCGTCAATCCGTGAAGATCGGGCCACCCTTGAAGTCCCGTACTTCACCAGATTCTTTTCCTATCGACGTGATTGACTTTGAGAACAAGAAAGTTCTTATTCGGTCGAGTCAGACCGAATCTACAAAAGGAAAAAAATTTCTTGTTGATGATAATGCTGCACCGAGGATGATCAAACCAAAAAATTCAGAAGTGGAGGCGTGGAAAGTCGATGGAAAAAAGAGACAAGCTCCAAAAATGAAGCCGACAGTTAGCATGTTGTTGGAAAAATATACTTCACACGCAAAGCCAAATGTGTTTTATCGGCCTGGAGGCATAGAGCGTCCTAGGTCCTTCTCGGCCTGGTGGTCATGAGCGATGGAGAAGAAGTTCATATGATCAACAGCCGTATTTTCCAAGGAAGCCGGCTTATTAGGGCTATACACCTCCTATGCGTCCCACAATTTACTCTGTGGGTTTTAATCCTCGGGCATTATATCCTACAGGGCTAGCAGGTTATTTTCAACCGGAAAGGGTTCCATCGAGGCGAATGTTCAGACCACACTGGCATGAGAAAAGGGCCCAGTTCAATGAGGAAGTTCGGCCACGTGATGCAATGGTTATTCAAGGGAACCGATCACCAGTGCACATTGCAGATGGCAGAAATTATAACGGTGGCCGCAAGCTCACTTGGATGTCGGTAAAGCGTGCTGGACCTAAGCCTGTACAAAATTCAGATGATTTAGATACTGCTGATGCTCTGAAACTTGGAGAAGGCCGATCAGCTAAAAGTGATGAGAATAGTACAGAAGATGCAGAAAGGAGTGGATCGGTGCAGAAGAATATGCTAGTACACAAGATAAAGGTTTGGGTAATACAGTCGTTACATCTTCCAGTACAAATCAGAAAATTGAATCAGCGAGCCTGCATACCGATCCAGTTATAAGAAAGAGCAGCTCATGTACATCTATGAGGTCGTCTCCAATGGGTTTAAAATCTTGTTATAGCACACGTACCAATTCAGTCATGAGAAACAGTAGCCCAGGAGCATCAACGAGTTTGTCTCCAAATGGTTTTGGCACAATATATAGAGGTGGTCGAAAATACGTGTGGATGCCGGTACGCCGTGAAAACCATACAAAGGAAGCTGTCACACATGATGAGTCTGAACATAGCTGCCCCCAAAGATAATGCAGCAGAAGACATGAGCGTATATGCTAGCTTGGAGCCTAATGTGCACACATGTTCAGAGAAGGAAGTTGTACTTGCTAGTAATATTGATCCAGCTGATGCATGTGCTTGTATATTCACTAGAGGGAGCCGAAGATTTGAAACTGGTGGTACATCTGGTCAGCAGAGAGTTATTTCGGCCAAGAAGAGAATATTTGTCCCAGGAACAAAAGTACATCAGTAGACCGAGAGACTCGGGGGGCAGCAGAATTAAGTCAGTCGCTCCAGGAACCAAACCAGGACTGCAATGGTGCCCAAAGGGACTCACACATACTCAGAAACGGCGTGTACAACGACTGCGAGCTTTGGAGTTAAAGGAGGAAATAGCCCAGAAGAAGCGCGATAAATTGTTCAAACGAGAAAAACTTATGGTGCCGAAGATGACATGGAGGGAGAAGCGCATTGTGGGGGATAAGATTAGAGCCACAAATAACACAATTGTTGATCCCACAGATGACACAATTGATGACGAGGATTCAGAAAGTAGTGAGGAAATACCTACTGGCATGGATGTTAATATGGCGATGATATTGCCCGCTGAATTTCGTGGACCCGAAGCTTGAAGAAAATTTGGCCGATATATTGTTCGAATTATTGCCCAAAGCAGATTTTGGCCGATACATTACGTGAGGATTGCCCTAAGAAAATTTGGCTGGTGAATTCTTCTGGACATCACCCTCAGCCAGTACATGGCCGATGAAGTTATCAGCATTGACCTAAGGTATTGTTACAATGTTTTTGATAAATAAAATTATACCAAAAACAGGGGGGCATGTGTTGAAGGTAGAATTTGGCTGCTAGGTATTTTATATGCCAAATTAATTTTACTGGTTCTTGTGGTTGACATATATATTTAGACTTCTGGTTTAGTTCAAAATGCAGGCTTGGTTATAATTTAATGCAGATGCCACAACAGCATGTCAGGCGTAGCAAACTGTTTAACCAGGTCAAATATCTGGAGTTTTACATGAACTAGTAGCTACCGAGGACAAGTCCTAGATAGAGTCTGAGACATGCTGGGATAAAACGCGATCGCCTGGGGCGCCCGATACACTTGCTGGTTCCTCTGCGAGGAGTGCTATCCCAAGATGAACACTCGAAGCAAAAATGACCAGAAGATCATCGACTACCTTCAGCAGAAACTGTCGGACGTGAAGCAAGAACTGAAGGACGCGAAGAGTGCTCTAGCTGATCTGCAGTCGAGGTCTTCACCAAGCAGTGAGCGGGAGTCCTTTTTGCTTGCAGAGTTGGAAAATGTGAACCCTCAACTAGAGTGTAAGTTCACCCTAAGCAATCTTCAAGTTTGCTGTGGTTTGCTTGTTCTGATAATTTGGAATTCATCTCTGTAGGTGTCTGCTTCGATCAGTCAGCGGAGGAGGTATGTTTGCGCGATCGGCTGGATGGTTACGCCAGCAGCTCACAGTACTCCACCCACCCCTTTGGTCAGATAGGGCGAAGGGTCACGTACTGGCCAAACTCCTGGACCGCTCCTGGCCAGCGGTAGCACATTTCGTCCGCCAGTGGTAGGGGTTTCCCTACTAGTGTTAGCCCTGTTCGAGTGCATCGTTCGTTGTTCCCATTAAACGAGCAACCCCAAAGCCTAGCAGAATTGTTGAGAAGATTCCGCGAGGGCAAAGCATCAAGAAATTTGTGCGAGAGCAACTTATTGGCGGAGCCAATATTGCACTCGGCTTCGTTCGGTCTCACTGCCCAAGCCTAGACTTGAAGAAAATCGCGCTAGGCCCGCCGCCAATGCCTGGTGCGGACATGTGCCCATGCGGGAGCATTACGACGCGACCCGCGCTGATGCGCTCGTTATCATTCATCAAGTTTTGAAAGAAGAAAAGAAATGGGTAGAGCCAAAGGAGGAACCGACAAAATAGGTCAGAGTACATTGTAGTAAAATTGTGAATTGTAATGTATAGGTGTCTTTGCTGCGTTACTGCAGTATGTATGCTTGCTGATGAAGAAAAATTATTTTATTTATGCTATGGTGAGCCCCCGAGCGTTCGGGTGCTCTTGGGGCTGCGATGTTTATAACTTCGGACCGCGGAGTCCCCCGAGTCTTTGGGCGCGTTTGAAATTTTTGTGCGATATGTTTGCTTTTGACTAACCTGTTCGGCGCAGCCCCCGAGTGTTCGAGTGCGGCCTAGGTTTTTGTTTTTGATTATCATGTATGGCGCAACCCCCGAGCCTTCGGGTGCTACTGAGTTTGTAATTTTGCATGGCGTAGCCCCCGAGCCTTCGGGTGCATCCGAGTATTAGTATTATTTGTGAGACGCAGCCCCCAAGTTATTGGGTGCGGCTGAGTGTATTAGTTTCTAAAATTATATGCGGCTTAGCCCCTGAGTCTTCGAGTGTAGCTAAGGCGCTTTGCTTTTTGGTTCGAGTTTGTACGATGCAGCCCCCGAGTGTTCGGGTGTGGCCAAAACTTACGTTGTGTGTCTTATGCAGAGAAATAAAGAAAGAATGAGAGGAACATTGATTTTATTCCACTTTTTGTAAGTTAAGCTGCAGGCCGCCTCATTAAAACCTTCCAGCCCTCTTAGGTACCCTGGTAAGGAAAAGAGCGCGTCTGAAAACCTGCAGCTATCCGACATATCGCCTATTACATGTGATGACTGAGCAGTCTAAGCATAAAAATGGTGCAGCTGCGCAACGTTCCATGGATTGTGGGGGAGTTCTCCCGTCTTCGCGTGCTTCAGTCGATATGCCCCGCCGTTGATGACCTCTATAATGATGAAGGGTCCCTCCCATGGAGAGGCGGGGCTTGTGAACCTTTTTCTGCTTCAGGCGAAGGACCAGGTCACCCACCATGAAGGACCGGGTGCGCAGTCGACGGCTATGATAGTTGCGGAGGCTTTGCTAATAGACGGCTGTATGGGCGAGGGCGATGTCACGGGCTTCATCCAGCATGTCGACATCGTCCGTGAGTGCTTCATCCGCTTCATCCTCCTCGTATGCGGTGACTCTGGGTGCGTCGAATCGAAGATCGAACGGCAGGACTACTTCTGCACCGTACACCATGAAGAATGGCGTGTACTGAATCGACCTATTTGGAGTTACGAAGGCTCCATAGGACTGATGGCAGTTCTTCGACCCACGCGCCTGTTGCTCGCTTGAGCGGTACCAAGAGCCGTTTCTTGATCCCGCTGCACACGAGCCCGTTTGCCTTCTCCACCTGACCGTTTGATTGCGGGTGCGCCACCGATGCGCAGTTGAGCTTGATTCCTTGGTCTTTGCAGAAGTCCTGGAACTCTTCCGCCGTGAAGTTGGTCCCGTTGTCAGTAATGATGCTATGAGGGACCCCGAAACGGTATATGATTGACTTGATGAAATTGACCGCTGTCGAGGCAGTCGAGCTTGTGATGGGGACTGCTTCAATCCACTTTGTAAACTTGTCGACTGCCACCAGGAGGTGAGTGTGTCCTCCGCGAGAGGATTTCCTGAGTGGCCCAACCATGTCGAGTCCCCATTGGGCAAAAGGCCACGCCAACGGGATTGTCTTTAGTTCTGGCACCGGTGCATGTGACTTGGTTGCGAATTTCTGGCAGCCGATGCACTTCCTTACATTGTCTTCTACGTCCCTGAGTGCTGTGGGCCAATAGAATCCCGCTCGAAAAGGCTTTAGCGACGAGGGCTCAACTGCTTGCATGATGTCCGCAGGTCCCTGCATGTATGTCTCGAAGGATGGTCTCGCCGTCTTCGTGTGCTATACACCTCTGGAGGATCCCCGATACGCTGCGCTTGTATAACTCACCGTTGATGATGGTGTATGCCTTAGCGCGTCGGGCGACCCGTCGTGCTTCTGTTACATCTTCTGGGAACTCGCCGTTCTTCAAGTACGCCAGGAATCGATGTGTCCAGGTTGGCTCGATGAGGAAGACTTCGACTGGCGGTCTTTTGCACTGGTGCAAGGTTCTGACTTCGGCTAGGGCAGTTGAAGTTTGGAGCTCCACCTTTTGCATAGTCTTGATAGATCGATGCTCGATTTTCTCCAGGAAGACGCCGGGTGGTACCTGTGCCTTTGTGGAGCCGATATTGGCGAGCATGTCTGCCTCCTCATTGCTTTCGCGCCCAATATGGCGCAACTCGCACTCGTCAAAGTTGCCTTCCATGGCGTTGTACAGTTCACGGTATGCGATCATGTTGTCTGCTGTAGCGTCACAGGCCTTCATAGTTTGCTGTACCACCAGGTTCGAGTCGCCGTAGATCATGAGTCGGGTGCAACCCCACGCCTTGGCCATCCTCATGCCGTGTAGCAAGGCTTCATACTCTGCCTCGTTGTTTGAGGGTTTGGGAAGTCTATCTGCAGGACGTAGCAAAGCTTGTCGCCTTTTGGTGATATAAGTATGACGCCTGCCTGCCTTCATGCTTCTTCGACCCATCGAAGTACATGGTCCAAGAGTTGGACAAATCTGGAACGTCGGGTAGCTAGGCTTCGATCCACTCGGTGGTGAAGTCAGGAAGGACTTGCGCCTTGATTGCTTTTGGGTGCTCATACCTGATGTCTCGAGGTCCCAGCTCGATAACCCACTTGGTGACTCGTCCGGTTGCATCGGGATTTGTGAGGATGTCACGCAGCGCCGCCAAACTGACGACAGTTATGGGGTGCTCGGCGAAGTAGTGTGCGACCTTTCGTGATGACATGAACACGGCGTAGGCTCGCTTCTGATAATGCGGGTACCACTGTTTTGATATAGAGAGGACCTCGCTAAGGTAGTCGACGGCTCTGTATGCCGTGGGGATGTCCCTCCTCATGCGCTCGACGACAAGCACGGTGCTGACCACTTGATTGGTGGCGGAGACGTACAAAAATAGCGGCTCACGCTCTTGAAGGTGCCACCAGGATCGGAGGGCTTGTCAGCACACGCTTGAGATCGTCAAAGGCTGCTTGTGCTTCTGGCGTCCACTAGAATTTATCTGATTTCTTCATCAGCTGATAGAACGGGAGCGCCTTTTCGCCCAGTTTGCTGATGAAGCGGCTGAGTGCCGCGACTCGATCGGCCAGTTTTTGGATCTCTCGAAGCTTGGTTGGTGGTGGCATGGTCAGGATGGCTTGCAGCTTCTCCGGGCCCGCCTCGATGCCCCGGTCTGAAACGAGGTATCCTAAGAGCTGTCCGGCTGGCACGCCAAAGACACACTTTGTCGCAGCAGTGGAACACGGGGTTCCCCTAGTGCTGCCAAAGTGGGTCCACCCCATGTGGGCCCAAGATGAAGATGGACAAGGCCAAGACCTAAGTCAGGTTGGCGGGTTCACCCTCCGACCTCACGAAGACCAAGCAAGACCTACGTCGACAAAGGGCTCCGGTCCTGGGGGCCTGCCGGGTCCCCGAACCATGCGGGAAGACAGAGGAGTCTCCGAGAGCCCGAGTTCCCGGCAGGAGGCCGGGCTCCCTCTCGGGTACATCTCCGTATAACTGTGGATAAGTTCACCTCATGCTAGAAGACCTCAGAAGACTTGGGAAGCAAGGCGATGGTGGCGCGGGCCGGAGACACAGCGAGTGGCGGTGTCAGCCACTGTCCGCCCCACTTCCCCCAAAGGTGGACGCTCCCACCTAACCCAAAGGAGATACTAGGTGGAGGTGAGGCCACGTCTCCCCCTAAACCAGCTGCGGAGGGTCCTTCCCGCCGAAGGCCCCCCGTGTCCTCATGTGACCCTGTGGTATCCCCTTAGCCTATAAAAGGAGGACCAAGGCACGGCGAGGGAGGAGGAACAAGTCGAAGCAGAGCAAGACTAGACTAGGGCTGAAGGGTAGAACGAAGGTGATCTCCTCCAGGTCAGGATCGGTCTAGCGTCTACATCCAGCCAAAACCCTTCTGGGTACCCTGTCCGGAAGCCTCCATTGTAAGCCACGCTATGAAGAACCCATCAATCCAGACATGCAGGAGTAGGGCTTTTAGCCTCCGGGTGCCTGAACCTGGGTAACTCCTTGTGTCCCTTTGGTTGCATGCTTTGATCGTGGAGAGGAGAGCTTGATCTAGGCCTCACCCAAGAGACAATTCTTAGCCTCCTTCGCGCCCCATACCGAACCTAAAAAGGGGGTATCCTCTACTCCCGGTGTCCGTGATTCGAGACACGACACACTTCTTAGGATCGAGCTTGATCTTGTAGTGTTTGAGGTTGGCGAATGTCTCGCGTAGGTCGTCGAGGAGTGTTGACTCTTTTTTGTTTTGATGACGATGTCATCTGTAGACTTGGTCGTTGCGTCTGATTTGCTTTCGGAGACAGTTTTGCATCATGCGCTGGTACGTAGCACCCGCGTTCTTGAGCCCGAAGGGCATAGTTGTGTAGCAGTAGACGCCGTAAGGGGTGATGAAGGCAGTCTTGTCTTCATCTTCTTCTCTCATCCTTATCTGGTTGTAGCCTGAGTAGGCATCCAGGAAGGACAGGCGCTCGCATCCTGCCACCGAGTCGACAATCTGGTCGATACGTGGCAGGGGGAAGTGGTCCTTGGGACAACACTTGTTGAGGGAGGTGAATTCGACGCACATGCGGAGGATTTTTGAGTTCTTCTTTGGCACCAGGACAGGGTTGGCGACCCAATCCGATTTCTTGATCTCTTGAATAAACTTTGCGTTTAGTAATCTTTCGACTTCTTCTCCGATAGCTGCGCGTTTCGGCTCAGAGAATCGGCGCATTGTTTGCTTCACAGGTCTAGCATCTGGAAAGAGTTGAAGAGAGTGCTCGACGAATTCCCTAGGAATACATGGCATGTCAGCTGGACACCAGGCAAATATTTCCCAGTTCTCACGGAGGAATTCGACGAGCGCGCCTTCCTATGCGGAGTTTAAGCTTGATGACACGTTGACCGTCTTTGTCGGGTCCATCGGGTGGACCTGGTGCGATCTTGTGTCGTTTGTTGCGCTGAAGGCAGCGTCGGTGCCTGCTTCTTTGTTTGAGCGAACAGAGTGCGATCGTTGGTGAGGGAAAGCTCCTGGAGTTGTTCCTGCATCCCGATCATCTCGGATATTTTGCTAAATTCTCTATCGCAGCTGTCAGAGCGCTGGAAGTTACCCTTCACGGTGATGATTCCTTTGGGTCCCGACATCTTTATCATCAGGTAGGCGTAGTGCGGAACCGCCATGAACCGAGCGAACATCGGGCGTCCAAGGATTGCATGATATTGTTACTTCCAGTCGACAACCTTGAAGTCGTTCTTCTCTGATCAAAAGTTTCCTGGTTCACCGAAGACGACTGGGAGTTGTAATGTACCGAGAGGCAAGACTGCTTTGCCAGGGACTATGCCATGGAAGGTGGTATCCGATGTCGGAAGGTTCTCGACTGAATGATTCATCTTGTGAAGCGTGTCCACAAATATGATGTTGATTCCACTTCCTCCATCCATGAAGACTTTGGACATGGCGTAGCCACCGATCTGGGCATCGAGTACCAGGGCAGCGTTCCCTGGTCACACCACGGCTGGGGGGCTGATCCTCGCGAGAGAATGTTATGCTTGTTTCGGACCCCTTCAGGTATTCGGGTACTGTTGGGGGCGCCAAGATAGCCATATTGACCTGCCGAGTGATCAGCTTCTGCTCCTTGTTGGTTGGCCTCCCCTTCTGTATCATGTTCATCTGCCCGCGGGCCTCGGGATACTGGTCAGCCGAGTCCGCCGGCGCTTTTATGCGAGCCTGATGGTGTATCACGCCCGCCATGTGCGCGGTTGGACCTGCTTGGCGGAGGGAGGAGGGGGAGGTGGTGGCGGAGCACCTCCTTTTGCTGCTGTGCCAGGAGCTGTTTGCAGGCGCTTTATGTACGCGTTTGTTAGCCTGGTGAATTTTCTGCAATCCTTTACCAGGTGGCTGGAGTGGAGCTTGCCATCTTGGCCTTTGAACATGTGGAACCTGCATTCCTTGTCCAGCTCTTGATCACCTGAACCTTCGGGTGAGTCATCACGACGCTTGCGCCACTCTTGTTTGCGGTATCCGTCTCTGCGTGCCCCGTAGTCACGGCGATCATCCTGGCGGCTCCTGCCGCGATCATCCTGACGGCCTGTGCTGCGGCCGCGATCCTCGCGGGTGTCGACGTAGCCAGCCGCCATGAGTTCGACTCCGTCTGGGTCGACGTAGTGGTGGGATTTACGTTTGCGTCTTCTGTCATTGCCACGGCCGTCTCTTCGGCTCCAGTTGCCATGGTCGCCGTTGCCACGCGGTGACTCGTTGTGCTCTCACACCAGGTCTTCTCCGTCCTCCCATTCATTGGCTATCTTCATGAGTTGTGCAATGGACTTTGGCTTTGGACGCCCTAGTGCTTCCCGGAGGTCACGCCTGGCGGCTCCTCCGATGAATGCGTCGATTGCCCTGTCCTCCGATACTACACCTACAGAGTTGCGCATAGTCGTCCATTGTCTGATGTATTCTCGCAGCGACCTTCTGATTGCTGTCTGCAAGCTTGCAACTCTGCAAATGTCGCCGGTCGGTCGCATGTTGCGAGGAAGTTTTTGATGAAGTCCTCCTGGAAGGGTTCCCAGGAGTCGTATGAGTCTTCAGGTAGACTCTTCAGCCAATCCCGCGCAGTCCCCAACAACATGAGCTGGATGTACTGCATTGTGGTTGTTGTCGAGCCTCGTTGACAGGAGATTGTTGTCTTGTAGTCTTCCAGCCAGGACGACGGTTCCTGTATGCCGTTGAACTTGGGTGTTTCAGATGTGAGTCTGAATCTTTTGGGCATCTTGGTCTCGCGGATGCGTCGGGTGAAGCATAGCGCCCAGCAAGGCTCCCACTCCTCATCTGAGTATGAGTCGATGCTTGGGGATCGCGTGGATCTTCTGCTCCTGCCTTGCTGACTCGGCGTTGTGTGATGACGTCACGGCGATCTCCACTCGCCTTGTGCTGTCGAGTTCCACGTCGATCACGCCCTGACCGGTCTCGGTCTTCATGGATGGCTACTGCGCGGTCGCGGCTATCTCTGCTCCGTAGCTCTCGCCGCGGGCTGGCCTCGCGACAGGATCTGCTTCCTTCGGGACAGTCGTCGACTGTGACCAAGGCTCCGCCCGCCATGTGGAGCGACCTGATTTGCTGGCGATGCAGGGCCACGTTCGGGTCGTTATCTGGGGGTTGTGTTGCCTTCAGGTATGTGGCCACCGACATGAGAGCTCCCTGAGCTGTTTTGGGGATGGGGATCCCGTCTTCGTCATGCGTCATGAACAACACGTCCTGATTGCGTGTCAGTGCCGCTCTCTCACTTTCTGTCAGGTGCGCCAGCCTAGATCGCGAGTGGTGTTGCATCCCTCCAGAGGATTGTACAGCCGAAAGCGCGGCTCGTCGCGCACTCGACGCGCTAGCAGCCTTCCTGCGCTCGTCGAGGGCTGCCTGCAGGTTCTTCAGCCTCAAGTTTTCCAGCCAAAGATGTATTTGTGCGCCGCGAGTTCTTCGGGCGTCGAACCCTCGGGCATCATGGTACAGTCATGTATGGATTTGATTGCTTTGATCGCCTGCTCCTTTGTCATGACAATCGTGCTGCCGTCTGGCATGGTGGCTGTCATCGGATAGCTCCTGACATCAGGGCGACTTGCACCACTCGCCTACGTCTCGGGTGCTCTGCCATCGTTATTCTACGTGTGCACCATGCAGACCTGGTGGGGAGCGTCATGCGAAATTTTGCCTTTCTCGCCACTGCTGCGATCGTTGATGAAGGCAATGGCGGTGTCAAAGTAGTAGTCGATCATGGCGTGGCGCCCATGGTCGTTGTCGATGTGGACGGACTCGACATCCATCTCGTCGTCGTCTGACGCAGTCCCCTTTGCCGATGAAGGTGCGCAGTATGCAGTCGATGGAGACGCGAGTGCCGATGGCGGGGCAGGTGGCGTAGCCATCAGAGATGCCATCTCTGAGGGTGTTGGTGATGGCGGCGGAGTCGATGCAGGCGTGGCCATCAAGGACATCATCTCCGAGAGTGTTGGCGATCGCGGCGGAGTTGATGCAAGCGTGGTCGCCAACCTTGCGGGTGACGATAACGCCATTGGTGCAGATCCAGTCGATGGTGATGCGGGTGTCGCGGGTTGACGCGAGTCCGCCGAGCAGAACGTCCCTCATTGGTTAGCAGTAAGGTTTGAAGGACCAAAGGTTATGTTCGCACCTGATTGCAGATCTGAGTTCGCCGGTTGCGGTTCCGGCGAGTGCGGGTCGTAGTCGAAGGAACCAAGAGGATTGGTCCCGTGATGGTCACCGGCGGGCTGCCGGTTGCTGATGCAGATGGAGCCGGTGAAACCGTGGATCTAGCGCCACTCGTTCCCACAGACAGCGCCAATTGTCGAGGTGTTAACTCGTCAAATCCCATGGTTAGGCACCTAGGGTTAAGATCGGGAGAGATATTTGGTAGCGCTGGTGGTGACTACGGCTGACAAGCAAGATTTTACCCAGGTTCAGGCCCCCGGAGGGTAACACCCAACGTCCTGCTTGTCTTATTATTGATGGTTGTGAACAATGGCGTTACAATGGCTAGAGAATTGTGTCCCCTTGATCGGTGGCCCTCCCAATCTTTATATAGGAGGCTGGGTCTCGGGAAAACGCAACCGACTAGGATTATATATAGCAAGTCTAAACCGACCTAGACTACGCCTGTCTTGGAGAGCACTCCTTCCTTGCGGGTTCCCTCGTGGGCCTTGATTCTTGATTCTTTAGTGGGCCTTCATGCGGGTCCTACCTTTATACGTGCACAGGTATCCTCATAGTGGGGTACCCGATGGGTAGGTCCACGTCACTTGGTTTGGTCCAGACTCAGCGAAGATTGGTCCCATCATTTTCGATTTAGCTCTTTTATCTTTGGATCCTTCTTATCAAGCATTGTCCCGATGGTTGGCCAGATTATACAGCGCCGATGCAGTCTTCCCACGGGCGCGGCGTGCCGCCGCGCCAAGGCCTACTAGTAGAATCTAAAATGTGGTAAATTTTACATTTTTATCTTTATTTTAGTTTTCAAGTACTAAGTTATCCGGAATAGTCCAACAAATGTCGAACATGTCGGAATACCGAACCAGACAGCAACAAACACGGTTTAAGTCATATTATATATAATTATAAATGACAAAACAAATGCATGTGTAGAGTAAGAGCTCAAAATGATGAAATGTTGTTACTAATCTTGCTTGGTTACTCCGAAGCGGAAGGTTTTCCTCCGGACACCTCACGCGGTGGCGTTCCCTTTTGGAACGACGACCTACCATTGTTAAAATTTATTTATTGGTTTATACAATTAAATTTAAGCTTATACACAGAAAATATGATACCATGCAAATTAAAACAAATTTTTGTAAGTTTTACATTTTCTTTATTTTACTTTTTGGTACTGATTTATCCGGAATACTCCAACAAATGCCGAACATGCCGGACCAGTCCAGATGAGCAAGTAAAGAGCGTGGACCTTCGGGACTCGGTGGAGGCGAACCGCAAACGGCTCGATGATAGGTGGGCCTTGCATCCTTCCGGGCCCGCAAGACAGCGGAAGGGTGTTGGATAAGTTCAAGTGTACTGTTTCGGCTGGATTAATTGGTTTCTTCCCTTCAAAGAGAACTGCTACAAAATCGAAAGCCCGCCTTACAGCCACTGAGCCAGGCAATAGATAGAGACGAGAAGGAGGATCCAAGGAAACCTCGCATGCGCCACTGCGTCTAGTCTCGAAAATTGTGGCTGCGCCATCGAGTGCTGGCAGAGCACGTCCCGTCGCGTTCAAAATTGTGGTTGTGCCATCGAGTGCTGGCACTACACCGTCCCGTCGCGTAGAAATTGGGGCTGTGCCACCGATGCCTCACCGCAGAGTGTCAGCGCCGCATCCCGTCGAATTGATCAGCACAATTTACTCTTCTCCCCTCCCCCCCACCCTGCCCCACACACACACACAAGTTCACCGGCCCACTTCCCTACTTATCCCCATCGCGGCATCTCATCCAAGCAGCAGCTAGCAACATCTCCCTCTCCAACCACCGCATACAGCTAGCACACACCCCAACTTCACTCCCCTACTGCAATGGCTTCCTTCGTCCTCCCGCCCGCCTCGACAGAGCTTCATTACCCGCGGAGCATGGTCAGCGATGACATGCTCCGGGTCTGGGCTGCGTCGGCGTGGCGGTCTCCCTTCGATGCGGCGTATGCCTTCATCAGCGCGGGCTACGGCATGCGTCACACTGCCGAGAAGCCTATGTATCGCCTCCAGCTGCTTGCGTCCGGGGAGTTGTTGGTCCGCTTCGCCAACCCCCTCGACGCACGTCTGCTCTACGACCGCGTCTACGACTGTGGCGATGAGCTCATCTTCTTCACCGACGCCCACGCTGTCAAGATCGACATCGACTACTTCCCCAAGAGCCGCTTCATCCATCTCCTACGGCCCCACGACGAGGCGATCATCAGCCCCTCGCGTGTCTCTTGGGAGCGCGCGCGCGACCACCTATGCACCATCAGCTTCGACGACCTCTACACGAGTGACCAGGAGGTGCTGGAAAAGCTCGTTAAATGACTCGGCGGCGATATGGTGGAGGTGCTCACGCCCAAGACCATCCACGTCAAGGCGTGGATCTAGGGCCCGTGCAATCTCCCAAAGGCGTGCAACGTCGTGGAGCAGCAGCCGGATAGCTTGTTGAGCCACAACCGTCATATTAGGATCTCAGTTAAGCAGTTCCAGGGTGAGTAAATCTCTCTGTCGTTACCGTGCTTATTGAGTAATGAAGTGCCTTTTGATTTGAACCTCTCCTGCCTGTGTAATTAACTATCCCCTTAAGCTTTCCGCATGCATGCTATGCTGACAACCGGCCGGCCGTTAACTCCAAACGCTCCGGTGGCAGAACTAGCCGTTGCATAGTCACTAGCAGTTGTGCTATACGCTCCGGCCGGCGCGCGATTGCCTATATATCTCTCTTCCCCCATCGCGTTCACACACACTTACCTAGCTATCATTATCCAAGCGAATCACCTCACGAATTTTCCTGATCGACGCCATGTCCGGATCAGACGTTGAGCACTCGTCGCAGGAGCTGTGCCAGCAGGTCAGTGACCATGAGCTGCGACCGGCCATTGGGCCGCCAGTCGTCCTGTCTCCCACCCCTCTCATGGCGTCCACTGAGCAAGAATTCCATCACCATGTTCTCGTCGCCACCGTGCCTAGGTCACGCCCCCAGTTTCGCCGTTCGACTTCGTGGCAGCGCTAGGCACTCAATGTTGCATCCGGCCTGACGAAGTCCTTGTCGAGGTGTGCGCGCCGCCCGCCGATTTCTTCGTGCGGTTCAAGGGTAGCGATGACTGCAGTCGCGTTCTCCATACCTGGCCAACGTTTCGGTGTGGCGACATGACCATCATTTTTGCGCGTTGGCATCGAGGATACGGTGGCACAGTGTCGGAGCTTGCCTACCTGTCGCAACAGTGGAACATGGGGTTCCCCTAGTACTGCCAAAGTGGGTCCACCCCATATGGGCCCAAGATGAAGATGCACAAGACCAAGACTCAAGTCAAGCTGGCGGGTTCACCGTCAAGACGCACATGGCCAACGACGACTAAGGGCTCCGGTCCTGGGGACCTTCCGGGTCCCCGAATCAAGCGAGAAGGCCAGGAAGGACCCGAGAGCCCGAGTTCCCGGCAGGAGGCCAGGCTCCCTCCCGGGTACTTCCTACGTTCCTGTGGATAAGCACTCCACCTCACCACGGAAGACTTGGGCAGCAAGGCGAAGGCAGCACGGGCGGGAAGCACGTCCCGTGGTGGTGTCAGCTCCTGTCCACCCCAAGGCGGACGCTCCCACCTAACCCAGAGGAGACGCTAGGCTAAGGAGAGGCCACGTCTCCCCCTAAACTAGATGAGGAGGGTCCTTCACCCCGAAGGTCCCTCATCCTCCTCACGTGACCCTGTGGCAACCCCTTAGCCTATAAAAGGAGGAACAAGGCACGGGAGGAGGGGAGAAAAGGTAGAACAAGCACAAGATAGAGCAAGGACGAAGCTAGAACCAGAGCAAGACTAGACTAGGGCTGCGGAGGTAGAGAGGAAGGTGATCTCCTCCGGGTCAGGATCTGTCCTTCTTCTACCTCGGGCCAAAACCCTTCCGGGTACCCTGCCCGGGAGGTTCCATTGTAAGCCACACGCGATACTTGTTATCTTTCTCGGAGCATCCCTTTTTGTAACATTCCAAGATTTTCAAAATTTTGAAAAATCAGAAAAATAAAAAACTTTTTGAAAACTATATGTATTTTGATTTGCAAATTCAAAATCATGCATTCATTTATCATCTTTTTGCATTGTTTGCATTTAAAAAAATTCAAAAGTTGGAAATATAATTCCCGTTGAAAACATATTTAAGAAAATATATTAAAAGGGCAAGTTATGCCCTATATATTGTTTTTGATTATTATGGTTTTATTTGTTATGTCTAATTTTTTGTTGTGATTTGATTGTACTTATTTGGAAAATAAATTATTTTCAAATATTTACATTTGTGGTATTTTATTTGTTTTTATTAAACCACAAATGATTTTATTCAAAGCCCTAGTTTAAATTTGACATAAAATGTCAATTAAGCAATTATGCAATATTTCAAATTTATATTTATCAAAAGTATTTGAAAAGTGTGTTTGACTATTTAAAATGATAAAGTTTATTTTTACAAATTTTACCAAGTTGGTTTGATTTCATTTGGAGTCATATTTTAAAAGATAGAAAAGTTTTCAGGAAATAGAAAAGGAAAAGAGTTCAAAAAAAATGGAGACGAGCTAACTGGGCCGAAGCCCAGCAGCCAACGCGCTTGCAGCCCCGCACCGGCCTCCCTCTCTCCCCTCTCGCTGCCATGCGGGCCCCACCCGTCAGTCGAGCCGTCTTCTTCCTCCAGCCGAAAATCACGCTTCCAAAATTTGGAAAACGACCGTGATCACCTCCCCGGCGATTTCTCGCCATTATGACCATTAAACTCCGATCTGAGCACGACTATAAGACCCCCTCGACCCCCTCCTCTTTTCGCCTCTCCTCCCTCTCCACTTCGTGCCGCCAGGCCGCAGAAATTGCTCGCCGGAGTCCGCACCTTCCGCCGCCGTCCATCTCCATTTCCGGCGAGGTGAGCAACCCCCTAGGCCCCAGACCCCTCCCATCTTCTTCCTCTCCTCCATGCGCATCCTCCTGATGCCTTGTTCGATTTTTTTGTGCGCAGCGGAGCAACGAGCCCGTGCTCACCGAAGGTTGCCGGCGCTGCCGCACCGTCCGCGCGTCTCGGCCGCTCCAGGAAGCGCAGAACGCCGACGTCGCCACCATCTTCTTCACCATGTTGTGCCGCGCTCCGTTCCACCATCTACGCGTCCGGGGATCCACCGGAGCGCCCTCTCTGTCGACCACCCGAGCGCAGCGCCGCCGCACCTCCATTTTCCGGTGAACCCCACCACCTGGCAAAGTCAAAGCCTCCCGAGCCGTTGGATCTTGTTTAGATGGCCATGATTAGATCGTGTAGATCGAAAGGGTACGGGCGACGGTCTGCCGTAGATCTAGATCTGGACGACCCAGAAGAATCACTTATCCAGCTCAGCACCACGTCGACGCCTCGTCAGCAGCCCCGTCAGCGCCACATCAAGCCTCGTCAGCGCCAGCGTGGAGAAGTTTTTTTGATTTATTTTCTATTTAACAGTTTTGCAGAAAAACCCCTAGAACTTAGTTTTATCAATACTTTTTCTCTGTTTATCCAAATCCAAATATTTTTCTATATTTGGAATCCTTAGAACGAGTAGAAACTTTCTGCTGTATTAGTTTTCTGTTTTGGCAGACTTAAAATATTCAAATTTCAAATTTAGAAATTTGAGTATTTTAGTCATAACTTTAGTTTAAAAATAGCTTTTTGAGTAAATCCAATTGCATTGGATTTGTCTAGTTGCCCCCTGACCAGAGAAACAATCCCCATTTTTTTTAGCATTTTTGTATAACAATAGCTACGAATTAGTGTTTATTCCCTCTTTTGGAATTGTTTTTGTTTAGTTGTTTTATTAAAATTTATTTTATTGCATTTTTGACTCATGCATGATTTTATTAAAATTAGAGAGTTAGAAAATGTTGACTTGTGATTTTTTTTTGCATCTCATGCATGTCATATTTTTCTAAGTGTGGTTGTTATGCTTGTATGTTTATTGTGGCTTGTTTTATGTGTTAGAAATTTCGGAGAGAAACGAAGACTTCTGCAACTGCTACTCCTACTCCTCCTACTGCTAAGGCAAGTGGCACATTCATAAACTTCCTAAGTATTTTGTCTATGCATGAGTAGAGTATTTTTCTTTAAGCATGTGTTGGATAGTATTGCTATGCAAAACCTGTTTAGAGTAGCACCTCTATACTAGTGGTCTAGAATCCTATTATAACTTAGTAGAAATATTGATATGCTATGCAAAAGATTGTTTTGATAAAATCTAAATTCTACTAAGTAAAATGAAACACCTGGGTGGATTGGTTTTGATAAGAGGAGGTCGGAGTTGAGTGGCTACTCAGGGCCATTTCTATGGTTTTACCTGAGTATGTGCACTTGTGGATTGCCACCCAGGAACAAAGGGATTTGAAGTTACTCCAAGTGAAGATTGCTTCCAGTGCAGCCACTTGGTACTATGGCTTCGCCTTGACTAAGTAAGTTCTAGGAATCTGATTCCGGCAGTTCGCAGCGGATGAATGTCTTGTATGGGTCTGCCCAGAGGAACAGGGGACTGTTTCCCAAAAGTCTCATCTTAATCTTCTCCTTTTCCTTATCACTAATGGAGTGTAGAGGATAGTTTGGGCTGATTGAGTCAAGTGGTGAACGTGCACAACCTCTCGAGAGTGTCAAAACTAAGTACTTAGCCGTGTCCCCGGTTACGGACAATTCTGAGCAGCTGATCAAGGACGTCAACGGAGGATCCCAACATTCCAACTTCTCAAGTAAAATATGAAGGGTGAACAAGGGTAGATGAGACAGTGGTTTTCATGCCATGGACGTCTCGATTAGAAGAAAAGTGTTTTCAAAAGAGTTAGCAAAAAAATTGGCTTTCTGCAACTTAGCTTTGAACTCCACCAGCCAAATATGCATATAGGTTATTAGAGTTTTTCCACTAAGTGTCCACAGAGTGTCACTTGCCAGATCCATTTTATATGGTTCTGACCCACCTTGTTGCAACATTTTTCCTGTTGCAGTATGTTCAGACGATGAGTGAGGTTTCGTATAAGGTTTCGAGTCTACAACCAACATGTTTTCGCCTCTGGCACGTGAAGATGATGGAGACTCACTGCTACTTTTATTTCCGCTGCTTACTCTTTCAAAGCTAGCTTTATGCTATGCAAGTTGTAACGAATATTGTAAGTCTGGATCATGCGATGTAATAAAATTTGACGCATTTTCATGATATTCATCTTAGACTGTGTGTGCAAATGAATCGATTCAGGGGTTTGCACTATACACAGGGATCTTGCCAATTTTTAAGTGCAGGTCCGCTACACTTTTATCACCTTATCCCTAGTGGATATTTTTGATGCTATGATGAGTATGTGTTGGAAGTTCATCTATATCCCTTTAAGATAAAAATTAAGCTTTGTGCTATGCTTTTAAGCAAAGATCTTATTGGTGTATTTATGACTTCCTCTTGGATATCATGATCTTTACCCTTGTACCTATTTTGTGTGTACATGTTTATTTGTGGACGTATATCTTCGTGATTGGGGTCTACTTAGAAACTTATACACATGAGAATAGTTACATCTTTAATTGGTATTCCAATCCTTTAGTGACCACCTCTTATTTCTTTTGATTCTTTGGTGGTTTATAAAAGGCACAATCTTTGTTTTTTATTTGGTATGCTTTTGAATCTTAATAAGCTTGTGGACCCATGTGTTATATCTTCTTTGGGTTGTGTGTATGTGAAAGACATGATATGCACCATTTGCCTCATACTTTGAAAGACTATGTTTATGCTCGCTCATCTTTGTAATAGTCTCCTAAGATGTCTTTCTATATCACACTCATCTCTTTCGGTTGAGCAAGTCCTTATTTGTTGCTTCTTGCGTTTGTTGCTCAACATTTTGCTTGTTGCAAGTTTTATTGCTTCTTTTCTCTTATGTATGCACTCTTGCATGTGCTTGTGTTCAAAAAGTTCTAAGAGGGAGTGAGGATTCCATGTAGTGCACACTATATTGAATTGCAAATCCTACTTTGCGCACGTACCTTGGGGAATTCCTTCTTGACTTTTAGAACACTTTTCGGATCCTTTTGATTGCTTGCTTCTTTTGTCGAAATATCATTCAATTTGATTTTTCTTTTGCAATCTTTGGATCCTCAATATAGTTTGATCTCATTCCCATATATTCGTCATTGGATATGTGCATTTGATTTCACTCATATTATGAGAGGTGCACACATTATGGGGGCACTCTTACTATATTGGCCTTCTAAATTTTTCTTCCCATTTCGGCAATCGATGCCAATGGGGGAGAAGTTCAGAGGGTTTAAGGGCATTTGGTTTTATGCTTTAGTTTTGTTCTTAAGTATTTGCCTTTCATGCTCTTGCATCCTTGTTCTTTGTTGTGCATGGTTGCTTAATCCATTATATAAACCCTCGTAAAAGGGATTGTCATCAATTACCAAAATGGGGGAGATTGAAAGTGCATGTGTTGCCCCATGTGTGGTTTTGGTAATTAATCACAATCCTTATGGACTAATGTTTGCATTGAGATATTCTTGTAGATCCTGTCCATAGGAAAAGATTGGAGTTCATGTGTTGTACTCTAGAAGATTACATGATGATCAAGGTTCTATCCAAGGGTTTATATGAAGAATGGTCATGTGAAGAGTTGAGCTTTTTCCATGAATGGCTTGGAAAAGAAGATTGAGTGAACTTTCATGTTATCTCCAAGCCATCATATATATTGTCGCAACAGTGGAACACGGGGTTCCCCTAGTGCTGTCAAAGTGGGTCCACCCCATCTGGGCCCAAGATGAAGATGGACAAGACCAAGACTCAAGACAAGCTCGCGGGTTCACCGTCAGGACAAGCAAGGCCTGCGTCGACAAAGGGCTCCGGTCCTAGGGGTCTGCGGGTCCCCGAACCAAGCAAGAAGGCAAGGAAGGACCCGAGAGCCCGAGTTCCCGGCAGGAGGCCGGGCTCCCTCTCGGGTACTTCCCCACATCACTGTGGATAAGCTCTCCACCTCACGCTAGAAGACCTCAGAAGACTTGAGAAGCAAGGCGAAGGTAGCGCGGGCAGGAAGCACAGCCCGTGGTGGTGTCAGCCCCTGTCCACCCCAAGGCGGACGCTCCCACCCAACCCAAAGGAGACGCTAGGCTGAGAAGAGGCCACGTCTCCCCTAAACTAGAGAAGGAGGATCCTTCACGCCGAAGGTCCCTCGTGCCCCTCACGTGACCCTGTGGCAACCCCTTAGCCTATAAAAGGAGGACCAAGGCACGGAGGAGGGGAAGGTGGAACCAAGGCACAAGTCCAA
Source organism: Poa pratensis (assembly GCA_947311845.1). Taxonomy (NCBI): domain Eukaryota; kingdom Viridiplantae; phylum Streptophyta; class Magnoliopsida; order Poales; family Poaceae; genus Poa; species Poa pratensis. The sequence goes on from CAMZMU010000015.1 coordinate 617,121, forward strand.
CCAGAGCAAGACTAGACTAGGGCTGCGAAGGTAGAGGGGAAGGTGATCTCCTCCAGGTAAGGATCTGTCCTTCTTCTATCTCCAGCCAAAACCCTTCCGGGTACCCCATCCGGGAGGCTCCATTGTAAGCCACGCTATGAAGAACTCATCAATCCAGACATGCAGGAGTAGGGCTTTTAACCTCCGGGTGGCCTGAACCTGGGTAGCTCCTTGTGTCCCTTTGGTTGCATGCTTTGATCGTGGAGAGGAGAGCTTGATCTAGACTCCGCCCGAGAAGATGATTCTCAGCCTCCTTCGCGCCCCGTGCCGAACCTAAAAGGGGGTATCCTCTACTCCCGGTGTCCGTGCATCGAGACACGACATCTGGCGCGCCAGGTAGGGGGCGCAAGCGCTGGTTTCATCTTCATCAAGTTCATCGGCAAGTTCTTCGTCAAGCATGCCGCCGAAGAAGAAGGGAGACCCTGCGGCGTCCAAGCCGGTTTCTCCCTCACGCACTCAAGCTTCAGCTGAACGTCGTGCTGCTGGCGCGCGGCGGAGCGTCTCTCCGTCCCCGCCTCCCACGGAGAGGGTGGTGCCGGACGAAGTGGACGGTCTCGACAAGAACAATGGCCCTAGCGGAGCGGCGTCTCCAAAAGGCACCACCATGCCTCCTCCTCGCTCGGGGAGAAGAGTGTCTGTAATGGCGCTAGCAAGGAACCCACCGCTGGAGGAGGGAACCACGGCGTTCATCCCAGCGGGGATCCACGAGCATCCAAGAGCAAGACCTCCACGCAGTGCCTTCGGACGCGCAAGCTCGCCATGATGCTCTAGTCGCTGCCAAGGCCCTGATGCAGTTCCCTCCAAGCAGCGGCGATCCCAAGGTCTACCAAGAATGGAGGGCTCGCGTTGAGAGGCTCCTCGACTTCGCCGATGGTGGTCCATGGGTCGAACTCACGCAAGCTCCCACCGTCGATGATCCCGGAGAAGCACAGGACAAGACACGTTATTCGCGAGGCCAGCCTCGTGGTGAACGTCAAGCTAAGACAGCACCTCCTCGCACCGCACCACCGATGGCTGATCGGCTAAACCGCGATCACGGCGAGGCCATCTCCATCGGGTCATCTACCTTGCGCAACCCAGATCTTCGTGACGAGCTCAACAGCCGTCAGACCGAGGATATGCGCACCCACATCGAGCATCGCCGAGAACGTCACCGCCGGGAAGATCGGGGCATCGACCTCGCCGAAGGCTGCCTCGCCCTCGCCCCCGAGTTCTGCCACTTCAGCTGGCCCAAGAAATTCAAGATCGACGTTCTCCGCTACGACGGCACCACGAACCCCCGGGACTTTCTGCTGATCTACTCTTTTGCTGCAATGGTTGCCGGGGCTGACGAGGTCATGATGGCCAACTGGTTCCCGTTGGCCCTGAAGGGTGATGCCTAGACTTGGCTTCTCAACCTTCCCAAGTGCTCCATCCTGTCGGAGACTAGTCCCAGGAACTAGGGGTGTCTCTCAAGTGCCAGGAATCGAGTAAGGGGCTGAACACAACGTCAAACAAATCCTCAACAACCTCGGCGACGGTGCTCGTCGAGCTCGGTGAGGAACATCACGACAGAGATGGAACACGAGCCGCTACCCAGGTTCAGGCCCACCGTGAGGTGTAAAGACCCTATGTCCTCCTAAGATGTATTGCACTGCTTGGAGAGGTTCACGGTATAAGGTGCTTGCCGAGGGCACAGTTTTGGCTATGGTGGACTATGGTGGAATCAGCTTCGTCTTCTCCTTCCGACGTAGCTGCTTGAGTGTGGAAGGAGTAGGCGAATGCGGGATCCCCCTCCTTGGTCGTACACTGGCTCCTTATATACTGGCCTTGGTCCACTTCCCCGAAAACCTTCGGCGGGAAGGGATACCACATTGCCGCTAAGATGGAGCACAGCGCACGGCGTCGGGGTTGTCCATGGACGCGGTCCATGGCAGAGAGCACGTCGTCTTTGGCAGAAAATGCCACCGTCCATCCAAGACGGTGGGCTAGCACTGCAGAGTCAGGTGGCATGCCCCACGGTTACGTCGCACTTGGAGCGTAGCGGCGGCCGGCCGCTTTATCACCAAAACGGCAATCCTTGGAGTCCGCTTTGCTTTCCCCAGCCTTGTTGACTGCTTTATACACGAGAATGGCAACTCCAGCGTCATCGCCATCGCGCGCAGACGCGCGCGTCACTCTGCGGCGGGCGCAGAACCCATGTGCGCTCTGCAGCGGGTGCAGGAGCTTGCTTCCACTCGAAGGAACCCCGCGAGGGCCTGGAGCCTCGCCGAGGCTCTACAGTCGTTGACGCCTCGCGAGGGAGTCCTCGCGAGGGTAGCGCGGAGACGCGCCAGGACTTGGTGGTTTTCCGGGCAGGGGAGGCCTTCCCGAGGCAGAAGTTCCACTCGAGGCCCCTTAGGCCGAGCGTCTGGTCCTTAGCAGAAATTTCCCACGGAGCGTCGAGGGCTGTGGCAGGCCGGCTCATGGTACCCTGGTTTCCACTGGGCCGACAGTAGCCCCCGGGCCCACGATGGGCACGCTGGAGTTTCTCAGACGGAGGCGAATCGTCGTGGGCCCAAAGAAGCCTGCGTAGCCCGAGACACGTGGAGCGTCGCAGCCGGACACGATCCCACGATCTCCTCTGAAGTAACGGGCGTAGTGGTGGATCCCACTACGTCCTGGTAACAGCTCGATGAGCCGATAAAAGGCGGAGAGCTCGGCGCAGGCGGCCATTACTCCACTCGTTCCCCTTTCACTTCCTTCTTCCCGGCGCACAATCCCCAAGCTCCTCCTTCGCAATATTGCTGCAATGGCGCCCAAGAAGGCCACCGCGTCTAAGAAGGGCAAGGCGGTGGTGCAAGGAGGCGAGTCTGCCGCGACGCGGCAGGACGGCGACCTCGAGCCGGCTCTGACCGGCTTCCGCTTCAAGGAGGCGCAGCTGGACAAGGTGCGCCACATGGCGGCCTCGGAGACCAACGAGCATGGCGCTTCGGTGCTCAAGCCGGCGGACAATGCCGGCAGCGGCCTCTACCACATCTTCATGCACACCCTCTACGCCGGGCTCGTGGCTCCCTTCTCCGATTTCTTCTTGGCGGTTCTGGAGCACTATCAGATCCAGATTCTTCACCTCCACCCCAACTCCATCCTCATCCTCGCCATCTTCGCCTACCTCTGCTAGGCGTACATTGGCATTCCGCCCTCGGTGGACCTCTTCCGCAGCTTCTACGCGCTCCGGTTCACGGCGAACAAGGAGCGGTCGGGGTGCGTGTCCTTCCGCATTACCGATGGCATGGGAGGCGTCTACATCCCCATCGTGTGGGTCGGCGATAACGTCGTGACCAGCGTGACGAAGAAGGTGGAGGACTTCCGCAGGCGTTGGTTCCTCATGAAGTTCAGGAGCGAGAGTCCCTACTTCGATCTGCCTGAGGCGCCTCCGATGAAGAGGGCAAGCTGGTCTTCCAAGACGCTCAAGAGCGCTGCCCTTGGCCCCGTGGTGAGGTGCTTGAAGGACCTCCGCGAGGCAGGCCTCACCGGGCAGATGGTGGCCAAGGACTTCGTGAGGCGTCGCATCGCTCCACTCCAGAGGCATGCGGACGCGATGTGGCTGTACTCCAACCAGAGGGACAAGATGCGCCCGAGCGCTACCCTCTTCAGGCAGGAGTAAGTGCAGAGCATCATGGAGATCCTCTTCACGTCTCCAGACATCCCCAAGGCCAACGACAAGACTGTCCCGCTCCACAGGCTTGATCTTGGGCGCCGCGTCACGCTCGTGCAGACGATGCCGAAGTTTGACCAGTGGGGCCTGGTGCCTGAGGGGCATGTTGGGCCTCGCGAGGACCCGGAGTCAGCGGCGCAGGGGGCGCCAGCTGAGGGCGATGAGGAGACGACGGAGATGCCCGCGGAATCTGACGCAGGCGCGACCGGCGCCTCGGGAGGCCCTGCTTCCTCGGCAGAGAACTCGAGCACCTCGAGGGGCGCATCGCCTGACGTTGAGGTCCATGAGATCTCCTCGGGTAGCGGCGACCAGTTCGTGGTCTCCCCCTCGCAGCGTGTCGAGGGAAAAGTGGAGAGCGACGACAATGACGCTTCGTCGGGCCACTGCGAGCCCCGCTCCAAGGCGATCCATGACAGGAATGCCGGAGCCCGGGAGGAGGCAGAGGCCGGTGCCAAGGTGGGCCAGGCCAGGCCTGCTAGGGAACGGAAGAGTGCGTGGCCCAGTGCTCCGCCTGCGCGGTAGATGCCGAACAGGAAGTGGGTCGACACTGCGGCGTAAGCCTTGTACCTTGTTTCTTACTTGATGTTGTTCTTGTGTAGACCTCTCGAGGGGTTTCTGAACCTTTTCCTCTCCAGGCGCCCCGAGGAGCCAAAGCGGCAGAGGCTTCGGAGACTTGGAGAGATCCCCAGCGCTGCAGCGGTGTCTGCAGCGCCTACGGCTGAGGTGGTACCTCACGAGGCCACCGCTCCTTCTCCCGAGACTGCAGCGCCGCCCCCGAGGCGGAGGAGGAGGAGGCGGCGGAGACAGCGGCGTCGGTGGAGGCGCACGCTGATGCCTCTCCTGTGTGGCAGGAGAAAGTGATGGAGGAAGATGCGGCGAGGACCGCGTCGCCGGCGAAGGAGCTCACGGTGGAGACAGCGGCGTCGGCGGAGGCGCACACTGATGTCGAGATGGAGGAGGCTGCTGTACCGTCGCCTCCGCCAAGCGCGGGCCCTGAAGAGCCGGCGATGGACACTGAGGCTGCCGCGGGGGCGGCCTCAGCAGAGAAGACCAACCCTGCCCCTGGGGGAGAAGAAAGTGCACCCCAGGGGCAGAAAGATGGTGGGGCTGATGGCGAGGGCGCTTCGAGCCCCCAGAAATCCCCCAGCATGGAAGAAGAGGGAGGCTCTCACCAGAGCCCCCAGGCGTGCCTCGAGGCTACTCCGAGCCCAAGGCGTGACGTTCCAGAGTCCTCGGCAGGCGCCGGCGCTTCCAGACCTTCTGGTGAGATATGGGCCTTAGTCCTGCGGGGTCGGCACCCGGTTGCGGCTCGCCAAGATGCTGTCCTTCGCTCGGCGAGGGAGGTGCTCGATGGGCTTGAGGCCTAGCTCACCGAGGAAGACCGTGCCAGGGCGGAGGAGGACGCCGAGCTTGCGTGGGGCTGGGCCTGCCTCCAGGAGACCGTGGAGCGCTGCCGCCGGAAGGACGAGGCAGCCCAGGCGCAACGTGAGGTGGCGCTGCGCTCTGCTGAAGAGATCCGCATCAGCGTGGTCCGCGAGGCTGAGGAGACCCTTGCGGACTTGAGTGCTAGGCGCGAGGCTCTCGAGGCGGAGACTGAGGCCAAGCACCAGGAGCTGGCGGCGCGCGAGGCGGCGGTCTCCACCAAGCACCAAGAGCTTGTGGACCGCGAGGGGGGATCATCGCCGAGTCAGAGAACGTGCGGCAGAGCTTGGAGAGGTTCCGTGAGGACCTGCGCATCCGCGAAGGGCTGATCTTGCAGCGCGGGGCAGAACTCGACTCCCGCGAGTCTGAGCTGCGCAAGCGCGAGGAGCAGGTTGAGCAGATCGAGAAGGATCAATCCGCAGCGGGAACACCTGGAGTCTCGCGAGAGCAAGGTGACCCAGGACGAGGAGTTCTACAAGAAACGCCTCGCGCAGACCAACGAGAACCTCCGCAAGAAAGAGGAGAAGATGGCGGAGGAGTCCGCGACCAAGGAGAAGCTCTTCCGCGACAGCTGCTCCAAGGGGTTCGCGAAGAAGGCCAGATGCAGGAGGAGCGCTTCACGAAGAGACGCGACGAGCTCAATGCTCGCATCAGGGAGCTTGAGGCTCAGAAGAAGCGACTTGACTCCCGCCTCCAAGCTGCTGAAGCCGGAAGCGCGCGGAGCAGGACCTTGCTTCCTTGACGCAGGACATGACCGAGATGCAGCAGCAGGTGGGGCCTGTTGTAGAGCTTGTCGAGGAGGCTCGGCAGAGCGCTCTGGCTGCGCAGGTCCTGTCGCGCAGCGGGAACGCATGTTCCTCTCCCTGGTGAGCCGTGCGCGGACCGTCGCGGCCGCCTGGGAACCGAGGCCCCCGTACTCCCTGCCGAGGGGAATTCTGACGTCGCCACCTACCTCGGCTTCTTCGAGCAGCTCCTCACCAGCCTTGAGGAGGTCGTGATGAACCTCGACGACCTGGTCGACAAGAGAGCCGCGAGCTCCTTGGCGTCGCGGTCGGCCAAGTCTTCGCCAACCTCGCGCACTCCACCCTGGTATCGACTTCGCGGCCGTGACGGAGCCCCTGGATCAGAAGCTCGCCTCGAAGCTGGATGCCTCGGTGTGGGATGACGTGGAGAAGTACGTCCAGCGCTTCAGGAGGGTCGAGGATGACTCGGCCCAGGAGGGCGACGGCGAGGAAGGTGCTGCGGAGGAGTATGACGAGGCTGTCGATGGCGAGGACGACGACAGCCCTGCTGCGTGAGCGCCCCTGTGAGTGTGTGCCTGGAGCACTAGTTATCTTAGGATTTGCCATTTCCATTTTGTAATGATTTGTAAAGACACTTTTGTTTCATGCAAGTGTAAGCGCCCCTCGGGAGGCCTTTTATCTGTTCCTCATGTCTTTTTCGCTCTACGTCGTTAGGACCCTGCTTTCAGCGCAAATAGCACCGCCGCTTCGGTATGCCAGAGTCAGGGCTCGACAAGGCCGGGGGTGCGTAAGGCTTAGAGAGGTAAGAGCTCTCGAGGCACGATGCTCGGGAGCTCCCCTTTGACGTGCAAGCAGCCCATGAGGCGTAAGAGAGAAAAGAGTGGCTCGAGGGGCGACAAAACCAGCGAGAGGGAAAAACTCGTGAGGCGTAAGTTCTGGACTTAGCTTTTGCGAGACATTTGCCTTGGAGAGTGTTGTGTTCCTGGCGAGGCGTTTCCCCTCTCGAGGTTGCCTGAGGCTGGTTTGGAGCTCCGCAGCCCTGTAGGGCGTCTTGTTCCCTGCGTTGGAGAGAGAGGCATACCCACAAGCAATGCATGGTTGTACAACTCATGCGCGCTCATAGATTTCCTCATGGGTATCTCACGAGGAGAATAAGCACCAAGGTCCTTGGTGAGGTGACGTGCATGGGAGCTAGCCCACAGTCAGAGCTCTTTGGTGAGATAACGGTCGTGGGCGGAGAACCACGAGTTAGAGCTCGGATCCTTTGGGTTTTGCATGCTGCTGGGATGCTCCCGAGGCACAGGCACCGTGCTCAGCCCCCGCTCGCGAGGTGCGCATGGGGAAAAATGTGAGCGCGAATGAACGTAAGAAAAACAACTCACCAAGCAATATTACATAACGGCGCCGAGGCGCAAAAGGTTCATGATGACCTGAAATTGTTCATTACACTTGGCGAGGCCAAGACAAAGTCCGCCATGTCTGGGCATGGGGTTCCACATGGAGTGGCTGAGGCTTCCGCGGCCCGTGGCGACGCGTTGTAGAGAGCTCTCAGTGGAGATGGCCCTCGTGAAGGGAAAGCTTGGTGAAGCTGGGAGGTGAAGATGCGTGCTTCCCTCTTGAGACAAAAAATGCCTGCCGCGATGTGATCACGGGTAGAACTTGCGTAGATGCTCGATGTTCCACGGGTTCTTGACCGGGGTGCCGTCTTCCGTCTCGAGCCGTACTGCGCCAGGCCTGGCGATGTGCGCGACCCTGTAGGGGCCTTCCCACATAGGTGAGAGCTTGTGGAGGCCTTCCCTGGAGAGTATCCTCCTCAGGACGAGATCGCCTGTCTCGAGGGTGCGTGGCGGATGTGGCGGCTGTGGTAGCGGCGCAGATCTTGTTGGTACTTTGCGCCCGGAGGGCGGCACGGCACGTAGTCCATCGAGCAGCAGCAGGTCATCGTTGTGGAGCTCCTCTTGATCGTCCTCGTTGAAAGCAAGGATCCGTGGGGACCCATGCTTGATCTCGGTGGGGAGGACTGCTTCAGCGCCATAGACGAGGGTGAACGGTTTCTCCAGTGGGCTTCGTGGCGGTGGTGCGGATGGACCAGAGCACAGAGGGGAGCTCTTCAATCCAGTTCTTGCCGTGGGCCTTGAGGCGGTTGAAGCTTCTTGTCTTGAGGCCCTTGAGTACCTCAGCATTTGCTCGCTCAGCCTGCCCGTTGCTTCGTGGGTGAGCCACTGAGGCGAAGCAGAGCCGGGTGCCGAGGCTCTCGCAGTAGGCCCTGAAGATGCCACTGGTGAACTGTGAGCCGTTGTCGGTGATGATGTGATTTGGCACGCCGAAGCGACAGGCTAGGCCTCTGATGAATTTCACCGCTGATCTCGCCGGGATGCTGCGCACCGCTTCGACCTCCGCCCATTTGGTGAACTTGTCAATGGCGACGTAGAGGTAGCGGTAGCCCCCGCTGGAGCGTGGGAACGGTCCCAGGATGTCCAGCCCCCAGACCGCGAAGGGCCAGGAGAGCGGGATGGTCTGGAGCCCCAGTGCAGGCTGGTGGACTTGCTTGGCGTGGAATTGGCATGCCTCGCAATCCTGGACAACGGTGGTTGCGTCTTGAAGCACTGAGGGCCAAGAGTCCACTCCTGAAGACTTTCCCCGCAAGGGTGCGTGATGATGAGTGGTGACCACATTCTCCACTGTGTATGTCCTTGATCAGCTGGCGGCCTTCTTCAGGGGGGACGCATTTTAGTGCAACTCCATTTGGGCGCTTGCGGTATAGGTCTCCCTCGTGAAGGCAGTATGACTTGGCCTGTCGAGCAATCTCTCTGCTTCTGCATCCTCTTCAGGGAGGAGTCCGTCCCTGAGGTACTCCTTGAGCTCATCGATCCAGCCCATCTCTTGATGCGTCATGGCCAACAGCAGGCGTTCTCCTGAGGGTGGCCCGCAGCTCGGTGCCCCAGATGTTGGTGCTGGTGGGAGCTCTTCGTCAGTGTACATGCTGACCGCTTCCTTTGGCTGTTTCACCGACGCCCTGGTGAGCCTCTCCTCGAATACGCCTGCCTGCTGTGCCTCTCTGCGCGATGCTCGCCTGGCGATGTCGTCAGCCTCCTGGTTCTCCCTTCGCGGGATGTGCCTGAGCTCCATCCCCTTGAAGTGCTTCTCGAGCTTGCGAACCTCCTCGAGGTAAGCGGTCATGTGACCGTCCTTAGGCGTGTAGCTCTTGTTGGAGAAGTTGACGAGGAGCTGGGAGTCACCCTTGATGAGCAAGTGCTTGATGCCGAGGGCGATTGCGGCTCTGAGCCCGGCGAGGAGGCCCTCGTACTCGGCGATGTTGTTGGAGACCTTGTCAGTCGTGAAGCACAGCTGGACGGCGTAGTAGAGCTTGTCGCCCTTGGGTGAGGTCAGGACGACGCCAGCCCCTGCGTTCTGGCATGCGAATGCCCCGTCGAAGTGCATGGTCCAGTGCCTTGGCACTGTGTCTCCAGCTGGCGTGATTTCTGCCTCATGAGGTTCTTCTTGCTGCGTGTCCGTCCACTCGGCGACGAAGTCCGCCAATGCCCTTCCCTTGATGACCCTGGTGGTGTTGAAACGCAGGCCAAAAGGTTGCAGCTCAATGTTCCACCCTGCGACACGATCAGTGGCGTTTGGGTTGCGCAGGATTTGCTCCAGAGGGAATGACGTGACCACCGTGATGGGGTGGCCCTGGAAGTAGTGGCGCAGCTTCCTGGAAGCGATGAGGAGCGCGAGGAGGAGCTTCTGCTGCATGGTGTACGGCTCGCGAGCATCCCGCAGCACCGTGCTGATGAAGTAGATGGGATGCTCGACGAGGACTGGCTCTTCCCTTTCTGCCACCAAGGCCGCGCTTACTGTTTGTGGAGTGGCTGACAGGTACAACTTCAGATGCTCGCCAGGCCTTGGGGCAACCATGACAGGTGGGCTAGCCAAGTACTTCTTCAGGTCTTCAAACGCTTTGTCCGCCTCCGGTGTCCACTTGAACGTGCTAGACCGCTTCATGATCTTGAAAAATGGTAGAGCCCTCTCGCCGAACTTGGAGATGAACCGGCCTAGGCTGGCCATGCATCCCGCGAGGCGCTGCATGTCCTTGAGGCGACGAGGTGGCTGCATTTCTTCTATGGCCTTGATCTTGTCATGATTTGCTTCTATGCCGCGGTGAGACACTAGGAACCCGAGGAGTTTTCCTGATGGTACCCCGAAGATGCACTTGGCGGGGTTCAACTTGATGTTCACCTTGCGCAGGCTGGCAAAGGTCTCCTCGAGGTCCTCCATGTGGGTGTGCTCTTCGTGAGTCTTGACCACGATGTCGTCGACGTAGGCTTCTGCGTTTCTTCCCATCTGAGCCCCCAAGGCCTTCCTCATGAGCCTCTGGAAGGTGGCACCAGCGTTCTTCAAGCCAAAGGGCATGCAGACGTAGCAATACACACCACAAGGGGTGAGAAATGCTGTCTTCTCCTCATCCTCCTTCGCCATCTTGATCTGGTGGTAGCCTGAGAAGGCATCCAGAAAACAGAGGAGGTCGCAGCCGGCGGTGGAGTCCACGATCTGGTCTATTCAAGGCATAGGGTACGGGTCCTTGGGGCAGGCCTTGTTGAGGTCGGTGTAGTCGATGCAGAGCCTGCCGTCCCCGGTGTGCTTGGGGACGACCACCGTGTTGGAGAGCCATGTGGGGTGTGGAACTTCTCGGATTATGTGTGCTTCTTTCAACTTCTCTACTTCCTTGATGATGAACTCTTGCTTCTCTGGCGCCTGGCGCCGTGCTTTCTGCTTCACGAGGCGTGCGTTTGGACACACGGCTAAGTGGTGCTCGATCACCTCCCTCGGTACTCCGGACATCTCTGACGGTGTCCATGCGAACATGTCAGAGTTTTCCCTGAGGAAGGCGACGAGCGCGCTTTCCTATTTGGGAGGCAAGCCAGCGCCTATGGTGACGCTAGCCCCCGAGCCGCTGGCATCCAGCGACACCTTCTTCTTCGCGGGCCTCTCGAGGGGCTCCATGTCCTCGTCAGCAGGGAATGCCACGGCAGCGGCCTTGTAGGCGGTCTCGACAGAGCGCATTGCGTCCTGGACTTGACCGTGGATAGTGATAGTGCCGCCGCTGCCTGGAAGCTTGACGATGTTGTACGCGTGGTGAGTGACGGCCATGAACTTCGCGAGGGCAGGGTAGCCGAGGATGGCGTTGTAGGGCAGGCCAATGTGCGTGACGTCGAAGTTGATCTGCTCGGTGCGGTAGTTCTGCGGCGTGCCGAAGGTGACCGCGACCTCACCTGCCCCAGAGGTGTGGTAGAGCCACTTGTCACCCCCGTGAAGGGCCTAGAGGGCATCAGCCACTCGTATGGCACTTGAAGCTGCTCGAAGGTCTCGACAGAGATGACGTTCAAGCCTGCACCCCCATCTACGAGCGTCTTGGCGACGGCGATGTTGTTGATGATGGGAGTGCACACCAGAGGGATGGTGCCAACAGCCTTGGTTGACTTGGGGTGGTCCTTGGAGTCGAAGGCGATGGTGTACTGCGACCACTTGAGGGGCTGGGATACTTCAATCCCTGGAAGCGCGGCGTTGACCTCGCGAGAGAATTGCTTGAAGTGGTTGTTGGACTTGGGCGCCTGAGACCCACCGAGGATGCACGCTACAGCCCCCTGAGGGGCCTGATAGCCCCCAGGGTTCTCGTCGGGGAGATTGCCGTTCTGGCCGGTGTTGTTCCACCGAGCCCTCTGCTGGAAGTTGTGGCGTCCGCCTCCGTGGCCACCACGGCCTCCGCCGTGGCCGCCGCGGCCTTGGTTCTTTTCGCGCTCCTTGCTGAGCTGTTTGAGCTCCCAGCAGTCTTCAGTCGCGTGGTTGTGCCTGTGGTGGTAGATGCAGAAAGGGCGATTGTCCGCTTTCTTCTCATCAGCCGTCGGAGAAGCCTCGCGAGCTTGCTTAGTGTCAAGCTCTGCCGCGAGGATGGCGGTGGTCTTGCGCTTCTTGACAGGCTTCTTCCTGCTCCTGGATCCCTCAGGAGGGTCTTCCTCTGTTTCCTTCTTGACGAAGAGGAGGCCCTCTTCAGCCTTGGCGCACTTGTCAGCCAGATCGAAGAGCTTCACCACTGAGGTGAGTGTGTCGTGGATGCCGAGCTTCTCGAGCATCCGGCGGTTCGTGACGCCCTCCCTGAAGGCGGAGATGACGTGCAAGTCCGGGATGTTCGGAATCTTGTTGCGGACCTGGCTGAAGCGCTGGATGTATCTGTGGAGGGTCTCGTCAGGCTTCTGGCGCACCGCGCGAAGGTCGTTGTAGGTGAGTGCGCGCTCGTAGGTGCCCTTCAAGTTGGCGACGAAGACCTTGCAGAGGTCCTCCCACGTGTCGATGGTGTTGTCGGGGAGGTTCATGAGCCACGAGAGCGCGGAGTCCTTGAGCGCCATGGAGAGCCAGTTGGCCATCACCTTGTCGCCTCCCACGGCCTGGATGGAACGGTGTAGAGCTGCAGGAACTCCAGAGGGTTGGTCCTGCCGTCGTAGCGCGGAGGGAGGTCTGGCTTGAACTTCATTGGCCAGACGACGCGGCGCAAGTTGCGGGTGAAGGCGGTGCAGCCCGTGGCGTATGTCACAGCGCCACCAGCGAGTGCGCCGCGGTTCTAGCGGCCAGCAGCAATCTCCTGGACGACACGGTTGTGGCGGCCCCTTTGGAGCTCGATCTCCACGCGCGCATCCGCTGGAGTTCGCTGCACAATCTGGCAGTCGTGCGGCGAGGATGCGTGCGACGCGGCGCGGTGGTTTGCTGCCGGAGCTGCGGCCGGAGGGGGTGGCGGAGGCGGAGGAGGAGGAGCGCCGTGCGCTATGTTCCCCTCGCGTCCGGAGTGGCGCACCAGCGAGCGAGAAGGCGTTGGTGCTGCAGCAGTAGCGGCAGGAACGGCGGCGGCGTTGATGAGCTCCTCGAGGCGCCCGAGCCAGTTGTCGTGGCCCACCTGCGTGGGGCGGTAGCGCAACAGCTCCTGCGCCATCAGTAGCGCAGTGGCTGGACTGGGCGCCGCTCGGCCCTGCGTGGAGGCGCTCTCGCGCCTGGATGGGTGCAGGGAGGAAGCTCCCTCGCCCTCGTCGTCGTTGGCGCCGTCGTCCTCAGGGTGCTCGACGCGCGGCTCGGCATTGCGCTCTGAAGCGCGGTTGGCGCGTGGGCGACCACGCGGGTTGTTGTTGGCGGCGGGCTCGGTGTTGGCTCTGCCAGACGTCCGCCGCGCAAGGCGCGCAGCTCGCGTGTCAGTCATGGCGCGGAGAGGTTGAAGAAGTTGAAGACGCGCCTCTGCCCCCTACCTGGCGCGCGAAATTTCGGAGACTAGTCCCAGGAACTAGGGGTGTCTCTCAAGTGCCAGGAATCGAGTAAGGGGCAGAACACAATGTCAAACAAATCCTCAACAATCTCGGCGATGGTGCTCGTCGAGCTCGGTGAGGAACATCACGACAGAGATGGAACACGAGCCGCTACCCAGGTTCAGGCCCACCGCGAGGTGTAAAGACCCTACGTCCTGCTAAGATGTATTGCACTGCTTGGAGAGGTTCACAGTACAAGGTGCTTGCCGAGGGCACAGTTTTGGCTATGGTGGACTATGGTGGAATCAGCTCCGTCTTCTCCTTCCGACGTAGCTGCTTGAGTGTGGAACGAGTTGGCGCATGCGGGATCCCCCTCCTTGGTCGTACACTGGCTCCTTATATACTGGCCTCGGTCCTCTTCCCCGAACACCTTCGGCGAGAAGGGTACCACATTGCCGCTAAGATGGAGCACAGCGCACGGCGTCGAGGTTGTCCATGGACGCGGTCCATGGCAGAGAGCACGTCGTCTTTGGCAGAAAAAGCCACCGTCCATCCAGGACGGTGGGCTGGCACTGCAGAGTCTGGTGGCATGCCCCACGGTGACGTCGCGCTTGGAGCGTAGCGGCGGCCGGCCGCTTTATCACCAAAACGGTAATCCTTGGAGTCCGCTTTGCTTGCCCCAGCCTTGTTGACTGCTTTATACACGAGAATGGCAACTGCAGCGTCGTCGTCATCGTGCGCAGACGCGTGTGTCACTCTGCGGCGGGCGCAGAACCCATGTGCGCTCTGCAGCGGGTGCAGGAGCTTGCTTCCACTCGAAGGAACCCCCGCGAGGGCCTGGAGCCTCGCCCAGGCTCTGCAGTCATTGATGCCTCGCGAGGGAGTCCTCACGAGGGTAGCGCGGAGACGCGCTAGGACTTGGTGGTTTTCCGGGCAGGGGAGGCCTTCCCGAGGCAGAAGTTCCTCTTGAGGCCCCTTAGGCCGAGCGTCTGGTCCTTAGCAGAAATTTCCCGCGGAGCGTCGAGGGCTGTGGCAGGCCGGCCCATGGTACCCTGGTTTCCAATGGGCCGACACATCCGTTCCTGGCGGGCACTGAAGGAGCAGTTTCTGGGGGCTTTCCAAGGCGGGTACGAGCGCCCGGGGGCTCCCAGTGATCTCCACGACTTTAAGCAGCTGCCGGGTGAAACTCTCCGCAAGTTCATCTAGCGGTTCACCCAGAAGATGAACACCATCCCGTGCATCAAGGAGGAGTTGGTGATCCAGTCCTTCCACGCCAACGTCCGCAACCCCAAGATGCGCGAGAAGCTGAGCATCCATCGCGTTGAGTCTGCTCGTAAGCTCTGGGAGCTTGCAGATCAGTGCGCTCGAGCTGAAGAAGGAGTCAAGTTCCCCGGGGAGGATGAACCCGAGGACAAGGCCACTCCAGCCAAGAACAAGAAGCGGGACCCTGGACCCGACAAGCGGATCTTCGTCACCGAGCCTCTTCCGAAGAAGGCCAAGCCCGCGCCGACTTCCGAGGAAGAAGGCGAAGGTGATCCCTGGTGCCACATCCATCCAGAAGGCAACCACCTGCTCAGGGACTGCCGCATGCTCAAGAACCTCGCCATCCGGGAGCAACGCCGAGCTGACGGGGTCAGTCAAGACGGTTGCTACAACTGCGGCACTGCCGGGCACATCGCTCGTGACTATCCCACGGGTCGCCAAGGCGGAGGCGGCCGTGGGTGGAACCGAGGCGGTGGCCGCGGGGGCCGTGGAGGAGGACGCGGCGGTCAAGGTGGTCGCGGGTACAACACTCCAGAGGCCGCCCACGGTGGCAACGGGGAAGCTCCGGCTCCCCAAGGAGGCAACGGCGGGAAGTATCAAGAAGTCACTGGAGTTGTCGGGTGCATCCACGGAGGGTCTTCTCTGCCTCCCTCCAATGGCGCCTGCAAAAGACTTGTCCGGGAGCTGAACGCGGTTGCTTCTGCTCCGTCCAAGCCCTTGGACTGGTCCAATCAAGTCATCACCTTCGACCCAGAAGATCACCCTGCTAACACTACCAGGGTTGGGACGCTGCCGCTGATCGTATCGCCCGTCATCCACAACTACAAGGTCACCAAGGTGCTGGTCGACGGAGGCTCCAGCCTCAACTTGCTGACGGCGAAGGACCTGGCTATCCTTCAAATTCCTCTGTCTCGCCTGTAAGACACCGGAGTGTTCCAAGGCGTGAACGGAAGTGTTACTCGACCCCTCGGGATGATCACCCTTCCGGTCACCTTCGGCGACTCCAAGAACTTCCGCACCGAGGAAATCGTCTTCGACATCGCCGACACCCTGCTCCCGTACAACGGCATACTTGGCAGACCTGCTCTGGCCAAGTTCATGGCCGTTTCCCACTTCGCCTACAACATTCTGAAGATTCCGGCGCCGTGGGGCATGATCAAAGTCAAGGCCGACATCGACGATGCTATCTACTGCGTTCACCAGCTGAACCAGACGGTGATAATCATGGCGGATGTCCCTCAAGGTGTACAGGAGGATGATGCTGGGGCTCTCCCCGGGGGCGAAGGGCACCCTGGGGGCTCCACATCTACTCCCCCCAAGAAGGCGCCATTCCATGGTGATCCGCAGCTGACCAAGAAGGTGGCGCTAACCAGCGACGGAGTTCGCTCCATCACCATTGGCGCCCGCCTCACCGACAAATAGGAAAGCGCGCTCGTCGCCTTCCTTCGGGAAAACTCTGATGTCTTCGCGTGGGAGGTGTCAGGTTTACCCGGTGTTCCAAGGGAGGTGATCAAACACAAACTAGCGGTCAATCCGGGGGCTCGCCCCGGGAAGCAGGTTCTCCGGAACCAAAGCAAGGAAAAACTGGAATTCATCATCGCTGAGGTGGACAAGTTGATAGAAGCTGGTGTCATCCAGTCGGTTCCCCATCCAACCTGGGTGGCCAACCCCGTGGTGGTACCGAAGCCCATGACCTTCAAGTGGAGACTCTGCATCGACTTCACAGACCTGAATAAGGCTTGTCCCAAGAACCCATTCCCCCTGCCGCGGATCGACATGATCGTGGACTCCACGGCCGGGTGCGAGCTGCTGTGTTTCTTGGACGCCTTCTCCGGGTACCACCAGATCATGATGGCGCTCGAGGACCAAGAGAAGACGGCCTTCATCACTCCCAAGGGCTGCTACACCCGGATGCCTTTTGGCCTCCGGAACGTCGGCGCTACCTTCCAGCGTGCAATGCACGCATGCCTTGGGCCGGAGCAGGGCCGCAACGTTGAAGCGTACATCGACGACATCGTGGTCAAGACCCGGTACAAGGACTCCCTCATCCAAGACCTGCACGAGACCTTTGAGAACCTCCGCCGGGTCAACTTCAAGCTCAACCCCGACAAGTGCGTGTTCGGGGTCCCCTCCGGCAAGCTGCTGGGTTTCCTGGTCTCTCACCGAGGGATCGAGGCGAATCCGGACAAAATCAAGGCAATCGAGCGCATGGAGGCACCCCGGCGGGTCAAGGACGTACAGCGCCTCAACGGGTGGATCACTGCACTCGGGCACTTCATCTCAAGGCTTGGGGAGCGGGCCTTACCGTTCTTGTAACATCCCAAGTTTTTCAAAAAAGTTGAAAAATCAGAAAAATTTTAAACTTTTGAAAACTATTATGTATTTTGCTTGGAAAAGAAAAATCATGCATGCATTCATCATCATATAGCATTGTTTGCATTTGGATATTTCAAAAGTGGGAATTATAATTCCACTTGAAAACACATTTAAGAAAATATAATAAAAGGGCAAGTTATGCCTTTTATATTATTTGGATTTTTATTGTTTTATTTGTTCAATTCAAATTTTGGCTGTGACTTGATGGTACTTATTTAGAAACTATTTTTAATCCCAAATTTACTTGTGTGGTGTTTTATTTAAGAAACAAATTTTGTGTTCTAAAACCTATATTTTAAAATAGACATTAAGTTTCAAAATTTCTTTTAACCTCATTTCAAAAATTCTTGTGATAAAATAATATTTAAAATTTTATTCGAAGGTTTCAAAACAAAGACCTTGATTTTACAAAACTATAGGAGTTGGTTTGAATTGATTTGGATTTATAAATCAAAAGTTACAAAAGTCTTCAGAATTTAGAAAAGGAAAAGAGAACAGGAAAAAAATGCGAACCTAGCCCAACTGGACCAAGCCCATCCTTTTCTCTCGCACACGCAGAGGATAGCAGCCCAGCAGCCCAACACCACTGGCCAGCCCAATAGCACCGATGCAGCCCAACATCATTGTCACGTACCTGGGAAGAATTTCCTGAACGAACACGAGTTTGTTCGTGACTCAAACTGCCCGCAAAATCCTCGATTTCTTCCGGTTCCCTTATCGTTTTGCCACGAAACTCCGGCTATAAATAGTCAACAACCTTGCACATCTTCTACCCTAAAAATCCCCAAAAACCGGCCGCCAAGCTGCCCGAATTTTGGGTCGACATCGATCTACCGCCGCCACCGTAATTCTTCGATTCCGGCGAGCAAAGTAAGTCCCGCCGCCGATTCTTGGCCTCATCCTCTCCTCCACGACCTCGCACACCTACTCATGTGATCTTTTTAATTTTTCCCGCAGTCGTTCGACGCGCCCGTCCACGACAGGATCTCGCCGCCGGGCCGCCATTGTTGAGCTTCGAGAGGTTGCAATAGCCATCGATTCAGAGTACCCGAGCCTCTCCTTTCTCGTCTAATCTGTTCCTCTCATACCACTGCCCATCCGTAACATCTAATTTTCGCGAACAGAGCACCGGAGCAGCCGTACGACGTCGCCGGAGTTGACAGCCAGCAGCGCCTCGGGAGCGCAGCCAGTCGCCGTCTGGAGCATCGCCTCGACGAAGAAAACTGCATCACCGGGATCGTCGTGCCGTTCCTCTTCCTGAGACGTCTTCGCCTCGACCGGCGGACCACCGGAAGCTCGCGGCCAGCCACGACCGAAGCCGAGCCGGTCGTCTTCTTCTCCTCCGACGGGAACATCTGCTGGTAACGACACCACTCCCAGCTATCGTCAGTTTATTTTTGAAGGGCTAAGATTAGATCACGTAGCAGCAGTTTTGGTCTGTTAGATCTATATCGTGTGGTCAAGATCAAATCACTTAAACGAAGGGGTCTCCACGAATAGGACGGAGCCATGTGGCCATGACAAGTCAGCTGCTTAGTCAGCACCCAGTCAACCCGCTCAGCCAATCAGATAGCACCGTGTGTCACGGGTTTTCTGAAATTCGTATAAATAGACAGAAAACATATTAAACTTCAACAATTCATATCTTTCAAACCGTTTATCCAAATTTAACAAACTTTATGTCTACGGATTCAGAAAATTGTGATCTGCTAAGATCTATTAAAATATTTAAATTTTACCGAAACTAAATTTCGGTGATTTTGAAACTCTAAGTTTGAGTATTTTTTTTTTACATTACTTTAATTCTATAAGTCCAATTTTTGCAAATAAAATATTTTTGGAAAACCCTTGACATTTAGAATAGTTTGGCCGAATTAGTTTTATATTTTGCCAAATTCAAATTTATTCAAATTATAAATGGGTTATTTGATTAAATGCTTTTTATGTGTTACTTTAATAAATAAAATGTATTAAAAATTATTTTCTCCTTATATTCGAGTTATAAAATAACTTAGAAGTATTTTGAAGACTTTAGTACTAAAAGTACTTACAAATATTTTGCCTCTCAAAACAAAACTATTTTCTTCCTTAGAAAATATTTGACAAGTGTTTTGACCCCACTTTTCCTTAGAAAATTTTAGCACCTCTCATTTAGTTTACTTTTCCTTAGGATTATTTTGACTTGATGTCTTAACCTTTATTTCCTTAGTGGAAATTTCGAACCATGTGTTGTGACCTTGGTCCTTAGCTATATTTTGACCAATCTTTTTTTGTTGGCATTCCTTAGAGCATTTTCATAAGCATAGCATGCATATTAAAAGCCCTTAGTATTATTTTGTACTTCTTACATGGTTTTCATCCTTAGAAATTTTGAGGATGCATGTTAGCTCTTTTGACTCTCCTAGTCAAAAACCACTAAGTTAGAATTAGTGGAAACCAGTGAATGACTTAGCCAAGAAGACAAGACTCAGGAGTATCTCCAAGAAGAAAGGACTTAGAAGAAATCAAGAGGAAGTTCATGAAGACCAACCAGCTACATTTTCTAAGTCTTCCCTCCATTCCTCTCTTTTCTTCCTTCTTCTCTTAAACTTCTTGGTGAATACTCTACAATCAAGACCAACTTGATGCTGCCAACAATCAAGTCTTCAGAATCATCAAGTCTACAATTTTTTAATGAAATCAACACATCAAGGAGAAAGCTACAAGGAAGCAAGGAGAAGATTCTTAGAAGACCAACTACTCCATGCTGTCTATCTTTTCTACTTTCTATTTTTGTCCCACTTTGGACATAGACTAAGTCCTTGGTGTTTAAGACTAAGTTCATAGAGTGCTAATTGAAGACCGTTGAAGAATACAAAGGAGTTGAAGATGTTTTGAAGATCAAACGTGCGAAGACTTAAACTAACCTTACAACTTTTCAAGTTGTTATTTCTTGCTCAACCTTTACCTTGCCTTAGCCTTTTTGGAATAAGTTGTTTTATGTCTTATCCTTATTGTGTTCTGTATGTCTTTCACATCATAAATCATTCTGCATCTCATGCATGTCATATTTTCTTAAATGTTGTTTGGCTGCATATTTATGGTGTATTGTTTGATGTGTTAGAAATTTCGGAGAGAGACGAAGGTGGTTGCAACTGCTACTTCTACACTTCTGTTTGCCAAGGCAAGTGGCACACCCCCATAAATTTCCTAAGTATTTTTACTATGCATGACTTAGAATATTTCTTTATATGCATGTGTTGGATAGTATTGATATGCTAAACCTACTATCTCCTTTATACTAGTTGTGTTTAGCACCCATGATAACTTAGTAGAAATTGATGCTATGCAAAAGTGCTTTATTGAAATGTTAAATTCTACTAAGTTAAAATGAATCACCTGGGTGGATTTGGTATTGACTGGATGACGAGAGTTGAGTGTTGTCCCGAAGGGATATTCACTTGGGGTTTGCCACCCAGGAACAAAGGGACCAAAGTTTTCTCTAAGTGATGATGCCTCCAGTGCAGCCATTGGTCATATGGGCTCTGTCTTGATCGAATAAGTTGCGTGGACTCACCCCGGCTTGACAGGTGGTGGTAGAGGATTGTAGGTTGGAGCGCGTCAGGCCAGTATGGGGTGGGAAAATGCTTCCGAAGGATCTCGTCTTAACCTTCTTCTTTTCCCCTATCACTATTGGAGTGTGGGGATAGTTTGGGTTGGTTAAGTCTAATGGTGAAAGTGCACAACCTCTGCAGAGTTAAAAACTAAGTACTTAGCCGTGTCCCCGGTTACGGACAATTGAAGCAGCTGATCAAGGATGGCAACGGAGGCTCCCAACATCTTATTTCTTTAAGTAAAATTTTGATGGGTGAACAAGGGTAGTCGAGACTATGGATTTCATGCCATATTGTCTCAAACATTTGAAGAAAATGTTTTACAAAGTGTTAGGCAAAATTGGCTTTTATGCAAAACAGCCTTGAACTCCACCAGCCAAATAAGCATATAGGTTATTAGAGTTATTCCATTAAGTGTCCACATAGTGTCACTTGCCAGATCCATTTTTAATGGTATCTGACCCACTCTGTTGCAAAATTTTATTTGTTGCAGATTGTTCTGACGACGAGTAAATTTCGTTAAGGGTTTCGAGTCTGCAACCAACATGTTTTCGCCTGTGGCACATGATGATGATGGAGACTCCATGAAGAATAATTTTCCGCTGCTTTACTCTTTCAAAGCTAGCTTCGTGCTATGCAATTTGTAATGAGTATTTTCCTAAGTACTGGATCCGCGTGTAATAATTGATACTTTGTTGTGATATTCATCTTAAACTGTGTGTGCAAATGAAATGATCCAGGGGTTTGCACTATACACAGGTACCTTGCCATTTTCTAAGTGCAGGTACGCTACAGTTCTTCAGGCTGCTCAAGAAGTCAGGCCCCGTGGAGTGGACCTCCGAGGCCGAGGAAGCCATGCAGTCCCTCAAGCGCTACCTCGCCTCGCCACCAATCCTCATGGCACCAGAAGAAAAGGAGCCCCTGCTACTGTACATTGCTGCCACCAACCAGGTGATCAGCACTATGCTTGTGGTTAGAGCGTGACGCTCCTCCGAAGAAGTCAAACAAGATCAAGGGCAAGCGACCCGGGAACTCTCTCCCGGGACAACCATGCAAGAAAAGGCTGCCGGGTGACCAGGGGTCTAGCGATCCTGACGTCCCTGCAACCTTACCACACGGTGCGGAGCCCGTCAGCAATGGAGAATCTCCCTCCGACGAGACTTCGTCGGGGGCTACCTCGTCCCCACCCCAAGACGTCGACATGGAGGAAGCCGAGCCCTTTCAGGACTCAGCGACCCGCAAGGTGCAGCACCCGGTCTACTTCGTCAGCGCAGTGCTGCGCGACGCCCAGGAGCGGTACCCCATGATGCAGAAGATGCTGCCGGCAATCCTCATTGCCTCCCGCAAGATGAGGCCGTACTTCCAAGGCCATCCCATCACGGTGGTATCCAAGTACAACCTAAAAAGCCCTCTGGAGAACCCACTTGCCACTGGTCGCATATCATGGTGGGCCATGGAGCTTCAAGGTTTCGGCCTCAAGTTCGAGCACGCGGACAACATCAAGAGTCAGGCGCTAGCGGACTTCACGGCTGAGTAGACCGAGACGGCGTTCGATGACCCGGAAGAGGAAACCTGCGGAGTACGAGGGCCTGCTCGCAGAACTTCGTGCTGCCGTCGGCCTCGGCATCAACAAGATCGTCGTCAAGGGTGACTCTCAGTTAGTCATCAAGCAAGTGAACAAGGAGTACGCGTGCCCTCAGATTGCACCGTACGTCGAGGAGGTCTGGAAGCTGCAGCGGCGCTTCGAGAACTTCCGGGCTGTGTACGTCCCACGGGGAGAAAACACGGCCGCGGATGGGCTATCGCAGGTGGCGTCGAAGCAAGAACCAGTGCCTCCCGGGATCTACATCGAGGTCCTTAGGCGACCTTCGATTCCACCCGAGAGGCTCGCGGCAAGATCTGCGTCGGGGGCTGGCGACCCTTCTACCTCGACAACACGGGTAGCCAGCCCAGAAGCTCAAGACCCGGTAGCCCTCTGGCGGAGGAAGCTATGCTTTCTTTCCGTCGGATGGTGCTACCAGTGGAAGGAACCCACCCACCCTGGGCCCGGGACATCGTCAAGTACATCACGGAGCACGCCCTCCCGGAGGATGACCACGACGCCGAGCGGGTGGCTCGTCAAGCCAAGCTCTACGTCATGATCGACGGCGAGCTCTACCGGTGACGGGACAACGGAGTCAAGCTCCGCTGCATTCCTCAAGAACAAGGCCAAGTACTGCTAAGGGACATCCACGAGGGCACATGTTCAAGTCATGTGGCATCAAGATCACTGGCGGGGAAAGTCTTTCGTCACGGGTTCTACTGGCCAACAGTCCTCAGTGATGCCGAGCAGCTAGTCAAGACCTGTGAAGCCTGCCAGTACTATGCGCAGAACATACATCAGCCGGCGCAAGCTCTGCAGCCAATTCCAATCTCCTGGCCGTTCGCAGTCTGTCGGGGGCCATGAGTACCTTTTCGTGGCCATCGACAAGTTCACAAAGTGGATGGAAGTGATGCCAGTACCACGACAGACAGCTCAGGCAGCCATCAAGTTCATTGAAGGGATCGTGTACCGCTTTGGAGTACCCAACAGAATCATAACGGACAATGGTTCTCAGTTCACAAGCCGATCCTTCCTCAACTTCTGTGAAGAGCTGGGCATCAAGGTGTGTTTTGCCTCGGTGTCCTACCCAAGGTGCAATGGGCAAGTGGAGCGAGCCAATGCGGAGGTCCTAAAGGGTTTGAAGACCAAGGCCTTTGACAAGTTAGAAGACAAGGGCAAGAACTGGATTGAGCATCTACCAACTGTCTTGTGGTCCCTCAGAACCACAAAAAGCAGAGCCACTGCAGAAACACCATTCTTCCTTGTCTATGGAGCCGAAGCCGTCTTGCCAACAGAACTCAGGCATGGATCCCCCGGGTACTTGCCTATGATGAAGACGCACAAGCTGAGAGGAGGATTGATGACATCAACTTCCTGGAAGAGGTGCGGTGTCGAGCTTCTTTACGATCTGCTTGATACCAGCAAGGGCTCCGTCGCTATCATGATCGCCATATCCGTTCACGGGTACTGGAACCCGGAGACCTGGTTCTCCGCAAGAAGCAGAAACTTGATAACATGAACAAGTTGTCGTCCAAGTGGGAAGGACCTTATCGGGTGACGCATACCCTGAGACCCGGAGCTGTTTATCTGGAGGACGAGAAAGGCAGGCCGGAGGGCAACGCCTGGAACATCGAAATTCTCCAGAAATTCTACCCTGAATACGAACATGAATCGCAGATAGTTCGAGTCAACTAAGCACGCCCAAGGGGCTAGTGTTCTGTATAAGGGTGTAAGAATCGTCGCCAAGGAATAAAAGATAAGTTTTTCAATTCCGTGAGCCTCTCTTGTTGTCGTGAAGTGTGTTATCCGTAACAACCCCCAAGCAGGGGGCTGACATGGTGCCGGTGGCTGACAGGTCGAGCGCGAGTAGCCTATCAGTAGGCGCTGCCACCTGTGTAACATCCCAAGTTTTTCAAAAAGTTGAAAAATCAGAAAGATTTAAAACTTTTGAAAACTATTATGTATTTTGCTTTGAAAAGAAAATTCATGCATGCATTCATCATCATATAGCTTTGCTTGCATTTTGATATTTCAAAAGTGGGAATAATAATTCCACTTGAAAACATATTTAAGAAAATATATTAAAAGGACTATCTATGTCCAATATATTATTTTGAAGTATTGTGGTATACTCCTTTGTGTTAAATTTTGGTTGTGAATTGTTTGTATGTTTTGGGAAATATTCTATTACTTACCTATTCTTTATTTTCAAGTTTTACAGTTTTGTTTTTGAAAGAAAATATTTATTTGGATTTTAAAAGAGTTTTGAATCCATTTTGATTTATCAAACTCTTTATAGACAAAATGATTTGGTGCAAAATTATCTTATTGAGTGATATGGGATCTTATTACCCATATTTGGTTATGGATTTTAAATCTAAGTTCAAAAGAATTTTTATAAATCCTATTTATAAAAATTAACATAAAGATCTAATTAAACCTTTACGCAATATTTGAATTTCAAATTTTGAAAAGTTTGGAAAATTATTTTGAAAGTTTTAATGGAAAGGTTTGATTTTACAAAACTATAGAAATTGGTTTGCCTCGATTCCGATTCCGAAATCAAAAGTTATAAAGAAAACTAGAAAAGAATAAAGAAAAAAGAAAATAGAAAAGAAAAACGTAAAAAAAAATGAAGTTCGGCCGAACTGGGCCTAATCTCAGCCCAGCTCGCTCGCTCGCCGCGCAGCCCGAGCAGGCCGGCCCAACAGGACACAGAGCCAGCCCAGCCGGACCGAACCAACTCGGGTTCGAACACGATGGCCGGAAATTTCGGTTCTTCCAAGTCTTTCCATTTAAACGTAAATATCTTGACAAATATAACTCCAAATCCGGATCCGTTTGATCCTACGCGTTCATAACTTCGAGCCCAAGCTATTCCACCGACCCTTGGCCTATATAAACACCTGTAGCCGCCGGCGTCTCTTTCCCCCTTTTCGTTCCACCGAAACCCTAACCAGCGAAATCGTATTTCGTTTATTTACCCACCAAAACGATCTCGAATCGCACCGGAGCCTGAAGCAATATTGTCGATCTGTTCAATATCTTTCCATCCCGAGAGGCCTCAACTCTTTTCATCAACCGTGGAGGAAGAATTTCGAATCGCCATCCTTCAGATCTGAAGTCGTATTTCTTAGATCTCTTCGCACTCGGTTCTTCAAATCGAAATTCCTTTGGTGAGAAGTTAAATCTAACCCTTACCTACAACTTTGCTATTGCACTCTTTTGATTTTGACGTACGGAATTCTCTGTACAATACAGATTGCTTTTGACGAATTTCGGAGGAGAAAACAATCTCAAAACTTCGGGTCGTAGTTACGAAAGTTGTTCCCCTGATCAAGACCCTTCTTTTGCCCCAAGCCTCACCTCTTTTGGTCAAGCGAGTTAGGAGATTTTCGAGTTTGAAGTTTCGGATCAGAAAGGTAATTTGCGATTTGTGCCCAATCTATTCATCCACTTAGGATATATTTGTGATAGTTAGAAAGAGCACGCAATTCTCTACAATTTTCATTAAGGATGTTTTTCCATCCGAGCAACTTTATTTTTGGTCAAAATTCGTAGTCAACCGTAAAGTCAGCTCCAGTCAGCGCTTCGTCATCGCCACGTCAGCGGTCAGAGTCAACAGTCAACCGAAGACCGGCAGTTTTGCAGAAAAACCCTAAATCTTAGATCTATCACTACTCTTTATTTGTTTGGCCAAATTTTACAAATAAAATATTTTTGGAAAGCTTATGACACGTAGAAACTTTTGGCATAGTTATTTTTAGGTTTTGACGAAATTAAATTAGTTAATTTTTAAAGGTGGTTTAATTAGTATTTTGACTATAAATTGAGTTTAAAAATAGATTTTTGAGCAAACTCTTTTGCTATAATTTTGTATGCCTAAGTATTGGCCGTAGGAATACTCTAGTATTTTTGTAAAAATTACTTTTAATGATTTTTGATTAAATATTGATTAAATGCTTTTTAGGTGTTATTTTAATAATCAAAAATTTATTAAAAATATTTTTCTTCTTATTTTCGACTGATAAATGACTTAATCATATTTTGATGACTTTAGTTGATAACAAGTACTTAGAAATATTTTGTCTCTCAAACAAAACTATTTCTTCCTTAGAAAATATTTGACAAGTATTTTGACAATACTTTTTCCTTAGAAAATTCTAGCACCTCTTAGTTTTGTTAACTTTTCCTTAGAAATTATTTTGACTTATTGTTGACCTTTGGTCCTTAGTCATTTTTGTCCATCTTGCTTGCCTTGCATTAACTTAGAATAATTTCAGGGCATGGCATGCATCTCTAGTCCTTAGGATTAATTTGTACTTCTTACATGACTTCCTCCTTAGAAATTTTGAGGTTGCATGTTAGC
The DNA here is from genome assembly GCA_947311845.1 of Poa pratensis. Taxonomy (NCBI): domain Eukaryota; kingdom Viridiplantae; phylum Streptophyta; class Magnoliopsida; order Poales; family Poaceae; genus Poa; species Poa pratensis. Next base: position 643,464 of record CAMZMU010000015.1, read on the forward strand.
TCTTTGATACCTCTAGTCAAAACCACTAAGTTAGAAGTTAGTGGAAACAATGAAGGACCAAAGAAGAACTTAGCATAAAGACAAGACTCCAGAAGCATCTCCAAGAAGAAAAGTACTTAGAAGAAATCAAGAGGAAGTTCATGAAGACCAACCATCCTACTTTTTCTAAGTCCTTCTTCCTTTCTCTCTTTCTTCCTTCTTTTCTTAAACTCCATGGTGGCTAAGTTATATTCAAGATCCACCTTCTGCCAACATCATCAAGTCTTCAAATCATCAAGTCTTCAGAATCATCAAGTCTACAAGTTGCAATGAAGTTATCACATCAAGGAAAGCTACAAGGAAGCAAGGAGAAGATTCTTGGAAGACCAACTACTATCTTCTTTCTTTCTGTTTTTGTCTCACTTTGGACATAGACCAAGTCCTTGGTGTTTAAGACTAAGTTCCTAGAGTACTAATTGAAGACCATTGAAGATCAATGAAACTACAAAGGAGTTGAAGATATTTTGAAGATCAAACATTGTAAAGACTTGAACTAGCCTTACAACTTTTCAAGTTGTTATTTTGTCAAGTTTACTTTGAGATCAACCTTGACCTTGCCTTAGCCAAATGGGATAGTTATTTATGTTTTCCCTTATTGTTTGCATGTCTTTCATACCATATTATTGTGTCATCCTGCATCTCATGCATATCATATTTTTCTAAGTGTTGCATTTATGATTGTGTGTTTATTTGTGATTTATTTGACTTGTTAGAAATTCCGGAGAGAGACGAAAGTGGTTGCAACTGCTACTACTACACTCTGTTTGCCAAGGCAAGTGGCACACCCCCATAAATTTCCTAAGTATTTTCTATGCATGACTTAGTGTATTTCTTTATATGCATGTGTTGGATAGTATTGCTATGCTAAAACTACTATCTCCTTTACACTAGTTGTGTCTAGAATCCTATTGATAACTTAGTAGAATATTGATGCTATGCAAAGTTTTTTTGAAAGCTTAATTCTACTAAGTTAATTTATCACCTGGGTGGATTGGTTTTGAAAGAGATGAAGAGTTGGTGTTGTCCCTAGGGGTGACCTCTAAGGGATATCACTTGTGGTTGCCACCCAGGATTAAAGGGACCAATGTTTTCTCTAAGTGAAGATGCTTCCAGTGCAGCCACTTGGTATTATGGCTCTGCCTTGACTAAGTTATAGGAACCTGATTCCGGCAGGTCTCAGCGGATGAATGTTTGTATGGGTCTGCCCAGAGGAACAGGGGACTGTTTCCCAATGGTCTCGTCTCAACTCTCTCCTTTTCCTTAGCACAAATTGAGTGCTTGAGGATAGTTTGGGTTTGTTGGGTCTCGTGGTGAAAGTGCACAACCTCTCGAGAGTTAAATCTAAGTACTTAGCCGTGTCCCCGGTTACGGACAATTTGAGCAGCTGATCAAGGACGACAACGGAGGCTCCCGACATTCCAATTTCTTAAGTTAAAATATTGAAGGTTGAATAAAGGTAGACAAGAGGGTGGTTTTCATGCCATACCTGTTTTGACAAAAGAAAAGTGTTTTATAAAGAGATAGGAAAAATTGGCTTTTATGCAAAACAGCCTTGAACTCCACCAGCCAAATATGCATATAGGTTATAGAGTTATTCCATTAAGTGTCCACATAGTGTCACTTGCCAGATCCATTTTTAATGGTATCTGACCCACTCTGTTGCAAAATTTTATTTGTTGCAGATTGTTCTGACGACGAGTGAGTTTCGTTAAGGTTTCGAGTCTGCAACCAACATGTTTTCGCCTGTGGCACATGCAAAGGATGAGGACTCCATGAAGATTATTATTTCCGCTGCTTTACTCTTCAAGCTAGCTTATGCTATGCAATTTGTAAAGGATATTTTCCAAGTACTGGATCACGTGTAATAATTGATACAATGTTGTGATATTCATCTTAGACTGTGTGTGCAAATGAATCGATCCAGGGGTTTGCACTATACACAGGTACCTTGCCATATTTTAAGTGCAGGTACGCTACAGATGGTATCAGAGCACTGTGTTGCCTGTAGATTCGAGACCCTAGACATGGATAGAAATAGGTTTGACCATAGGATTAAAATCTATTTTATTCAGGTTACTAAAAACAAAACTTTTCATTTTATCTTTCTAGTACTCTCATCTACTATCAACCTTCTAGAAAATTCTTATCTTATTCTAGATGACCTACTCTTTGTATCCATGAAGACATTTTTGGTGATGACCAAGAGTAAGTCTGATACTTCATGAGAAATGCTACGACTCAACATGAAGCACTACCTGCATGGAAGATCATGAAGAAATCAGATTATGAGTTCAAGCACTTAGAAGATTTTGAAGAAACTGAAGAAGAACTTGAAGCACTCAAGATGGAGATAGACTAGAAACTACCACCTTATTAGAACAACGACATCGTGTTAGGGTATTGATCATACCAACTTAGGTGGTATGCCAATACTAGATTGTTTTTCTGTGTTTTGAACCTTGTGGTTTTTGTTGGTTAGATGTTGTTTGTAAGATGTTTGACTTTCTGCTGTGTTGGGTAGGATTCTCCCCTAGCATCTATCTATCTTTTACTCATCTATGCTAAACTCAAACAGATGCCTCGCCAAAGCCCCAACATTGATTTGAAGACAATGACAAATCAAATAATAGAAGCACAGAATCAGTTGAGCTTGTTAATGAACCAAAACCAAGAAGACACCAAGGACATTCCAGCACCACCCCCATCTCAAGTGGATATGCTGACCAAATTCTTGAAGCTTAGACCAAGGAAATTCTCAAGTACTACTGAACCTATTTTGGCTGATGATTGGCTACGTTCAGTAAATAAGGATTTAGTCACAATTGGATGCACGAATGCTGAGAAGGTTAGACTCACAGCATATCTACTGGAAGGACCTGCAGCAAACTGGTGGGACAGCTACCAGATCACTTACCCCATTGAAGAGATGACATGGGATTTGTTCCAAGAAGGATTTCGTGCTGCACATATGTCATCAGGACTGATGAATCTAAAGAAGGAGGAATTCCTCGACCTTCGACAAGGTGACGAACTATAGATGAATACATGAATGAGTTCAATAACCTAGCGCGTTATGCACCGGATGAGGTTGATACAGATGACAAAAGGAGGAAGAGATTTCTAAATGGTCTGGATGGCAAATTAGCCATTTATTTAACAATTGCCCATGCCCCTGACTACCAGTCACTGATTGACAAAGCTATAGTCCTGGAAGGCAGAATGAAGCAACATGCAAGCAAGAAGAGGAAGCAGGAATTGGAAAACCATCACTCAGCATCAGAGCAGGAATGGAGCACTTCACATGAGGAACATGTTTGTTTTGAGTCCAACCACCATGAAGACCATAACCACCATTGTCGTAATATTAATGAACACGGCTTGCATGGAGAGATGACCACCACCTCAACCATGGTCACCATAGCCCCGCTCATATTGAAGAAGTTTATGACCTCGAAGATGAGCACCTTATGGGAGAAAACAGTAGTCAGAATCTCCCCCAAAACCCAATAAGAAGGACCTCAGTCAGGTAGAGTGTTTCAAATGCAAGAAAAGGGACACTACTCCCGAAGCTGTCCAGAAAAGAAGACGGCAATGGGACTAAGCCAATTCAGTCGAAAGGGACATGTGTTTTCTATAAACATAGAGAGAGTTCTCAAGAAACCAGACCCAGTTATCGAAGGATTGATGATCAACTCTTATCCTGCCTTAGTACTTTTTGATATTGAAGCAACACATTCCTTCATATCAAAGGACTTTGTGAGTAAAAATAAGATCCCCAATCGAGGACTTAGGAGACCCATCCGGGTAAGCTCTACAGAAGGAAAAATGCCAGCAAACACTGTATGCCAAAACATGACCTTGGGAATTGAGACACATAACTTCCCAAGTGAGTTGTTTGTGCTGGACCTACAAGGCTTTGATATAATCATAGGCAAGGACTGGATATCTAAATATGATGGTCAGATTGATCAAGCCAACAAAGCGGTCACGCTCACCACACCAGATAAAAGGCGGATCAGATATCAATGTAAAACCAGAAAAGAAGGCACCCAGAGAAACTTCAGGAGGAGTTTAGCCAAGTAGGACCAGAGTCAATGTAATGATGATAAGGTTGTAATATTTGCCATTGGAATTTTAATACCAACAAGGTTTCTTTAAGGGTGGTAGCCACCAAGTTATCCAGTCACAACCTTTTGCTAGCCTTCCCGAATCTCGGGGACGAGATTCCTTTTAAGGGTGGTAGTATGTAACATCCCAAGTTTTTCAAAAAGTTGAAAAATCAGAAAAATTTAAAACTTTTGAAAACTATTATGTATTTTGCTTTGAAAAGAAAATTCATGCATGCATTCATCATCATATAGCTTTGTTGCATTTTGATATTTCAAAAGTGGGAATAATAATTCCACTTGAAAACATATTTAAGAAAATATATTAAAAGGACTATCTATGTCCAATATATTATTTTGAAGTATTGTGGTATACTCCTTTGTGTTAAATTTTGGTTGTGAATTGTTTGTATGTTTTGGGAAATATTCTATTACTTACCTATTCTTTATTTTCAAGTTTTATAGTTTTGTTTTTGAAAGAAAATATTTATTTGGATTTTAAAAGAGTTTTGAATCCATTTTGATTTATCAAACTCTTTATAGACAAAATGATTCGGTGCAAAATTATCTTATTGAGTGATATGGGATCTTATTACCCATATTTGGTTATGGATTTTAAATCTAAGTTCAAAAGAATTTTTATAAATCCTATTTATAAAAATTAACATAAAGATCTAATTAAACCTTTACGCAATATTTGAATTTAAAATTTTGAAAAGTTTGGAAAATTATTTTTGAAAGTTTTAATGGAAAGGTTTTGATTTTACAAAACTATAGAAATTGGTTTGACTCGATTCCGATTCCGAAATCAAAAGTTATAAAGAAAACTAGAAAAGAATAAAGAAAATAGAAAAGAAAAACGTAAAAAAAAAAATGAAGTTCGGCCGAACTGGGCCTAATCTCAGCCCAGCTCGCTCGCTCGCCGCGCAGCCCGAGCAGGCCGGCCCAACAGGACACAGAGCCAGCCCAGCCGGACCGAACCAACTCGGGTTCGAACACGATGGCAGGAAATTTCGGTTTTTCCAAGTCTTTCCATTTAAACGTAAATATCTTGACAAATAGAGAAAATGACACAAAACTACCACATTTGAGGCTGAGTTCAAGGATAACTACCACATTTGAGTTTTTTGCCACATAAATACCAACTTTGGGGCTGGTGTGTGACGCTGAGCACTGATTTTTGCCTGTTAACGTTTTAACCATGTTTCTGACAGGTGGGACCCACTTGTAGGATATACGTGGCAAAAGAAAAAAATAGAAAAGATGAGGTGAACACTTTTTAGCAGGTCAACCCACCAGTCCGGTCCATGGCGCGGGCGAGCACAAGCCCCAGCCGGCCACGGGCACGGGCGCGGGCGCGCGCCGGGCGGCCACGCGACGGACGCAGGCGAGCTCGAGCGGAGGTCAGCCGCGCCCGCGCCTGTCCGGAGCTAGCCGGCGCCAGAGTCTCCCGCCCCAGAGCCTGGCCGGAGTGCGCCACCGCGTGCGCAAGCACGCGCAAGCAGCAGCTCATCTAGCACGCGCAAGCAATCTGGACGCGCAAGCATCTAGCATGCGCAAGTGCAAGCAGCAGCAGTGCATCTAGCCCGCGTTGACCCTAGCTCGTCCGTCCAGAGCCCGCGCCGCTCCCGGCTGCACGCACGCGTCAGGCTCATGGTGCTGGTCGACGCCACCACGGGCCGCTCCTTCACCTTCCTCGCCCCGCCATGGCCGGGTACGCGCCTGTCGGCGCGCCGCAGCCACGCTCGCCCGAGCTTCGTGGCGTGCCTGCGCCCACCCGTCCGTGCGCTCTGACGTGCGAGATCGTCGCCCGCGCCCACCCGAGCAAGCGCCCGAGCCCAAGCTCGCCGGCGACCGCCCTGACCTCGCCCTCGCCAGCCCCGACCTCTATGTCCACCGCGCTGGCCGTGCCCCGCCCCTGCCCGTGCCTGGCCGGCCGCCCCTGGCCAAGCGTCGCGCCTGGCCGGCCGCGCGCCGCGCTTGGCCGCGCCCGCCCGCCCCTGACCGCACCCCCGCCCGCCCCTGGCCGAGCCCGACCCTAGCCGGCCGCCCCTGGTAGGTAGGTAGGAGACGAGGTGGCCGTGGCCGGCGGCCACGCCTGCACCGTGCGGGCAGGGAGGCGACAGGTGGCCGGCGCACATGCGGGCAGGGAGGCGACGGCGGGAACGTCGAGCGCGGTCAGGGAGATCACAGCGCGGGGGGACGGGCGGCGTTGACTTCATCTATTTTCTTTTCTTTTCTTTTTTTTCTTTTGCCACGTATATCCGACAAGTGGGTCCCACCTGTCAGAAACATGGTTAAAACGTTAACAGGCAAAAATCAGTGCTCAGCGTCACACACCAGCCCCAAAGATGGTATTTATGTGGCAAAAAACTCAAATGTGGGACCCACATCCTTGAACATCCTTGAACTTAGCCTCAAATGTGGTAGTTTTGTGTCATTTTCTCTGACAAATATAACTCCAAATCCGGATCCGTTTGATCCTACGCGTTCATAACTTCGAGCCCAAGCTATTCCACCGACCCTTGGCCTATATAAACACCTGTAGCCGCCGGCATCTCTTTCCCCCTTTTCGTTCCACCGAAACCCTAACCAGCGAAATCGTATTTCGTTTATTTACCCACCAAAACGATCTCGAATCGCACCGGAGCCTGAAGCAATATTGTCGATCTATTCAATATCTTTCCATCCCGAGAGGCCTCAACTCTTTTCATCAACCGTGGAGGAAGAATTTCGAATCGCCATCCTTCAGATCTGAAGTCGTATTTCTTAGATCTCTTCGCACTCGGTTCTTCAAATCGAAATTCCTTTGGTGAGAAGTTAAATCTAACCCTTACCTACAACTTTGCTATTGCACTCTTTTGATTTTGACGTACGGAATTCTCTGTACAATACAGATTGCTTTTGACGAATTTCGGAGGAGAAAACAATCTCAAAACTTCGGGCCGTAGTTACGAAAGTTGTTCCCCTGATCAAGACCCTTCTTTTGCCCCAAACCTCACCTCTTTTGGTCAAGCGAGTTAGGAGATTTTCGAGTTTGAAGTTTCGGATCAGAAAGGTAATTTGCGATTTGTGCCCAATCTATTCATCCACTTAGGATATATTTGTGATAGTTAGAAAGAGCACGCAATTCTCTACAATTTTCATTAAGCATGTTTTTCCATCTGAGCAACTTTATTTTTGGTCAAAATTCGTAGTCAACCGTAAAGTCAGCTCCAGTCAGCGCTTCGTCATCGCCACGTCAGCGGTCAGAGTCAACAGTCAACCGAAGACCGGCAGTTTTGCAGAAAAACCCTAAATCTTAGATCTATCACTACTCTTTATAGGTTTGGCCAAATTTTACAAATAAAATATTTTTGGAAAGCTTATGACACGTAGAAACTTTTGGCATAGTTATTTTTAGGTTTTGACGAAACTAAATTAGTTAATTTTTAAAGGTGGTTTAATTAGTATTTTGACTATAAATTGAGTTTAAAAATAGATTTTTGAGCAAACTCTTTTGCTATAATTTTGTATGCCTAAGTATTGGCCGTAGGAATACTCTAGTATTTTTGTAAAAATATTTTTAATGATTTTTGATTAAATATTGATTAAATGCTTTTTAGGTGTTATTTTAATAATCAAAAATTTATTTAAAATATTTTTCTTCTTATTTTCGACTGATAAATGACTTAATCATATTTTGATGACTTTAGTTGATAACAAGTACTTAGAAATATTTTGTCTCTCAAACAAAACTATTTCTTCCTTAGAAAATATTTGACAAGTATTTTGACAATACTTTTTCCTTAGAAAATTCTAGCACCTCTTAGTTTTGTTAACTTTTCCTTAGAAATTATTTTGACTTATTGTTGACCTTTGGTCCTTAGTCATTTTTGTCCATCTTGCTTGCCTTGCATTAACTTAGAATAATTTAGGGCATGGCATGCATCTCTAGTCCTTAGGATTAATTTGTACTTCTTACATGACTTCCTCCTTAGAAATTTTGAGGTTGCATGTTAGCTCTTTGATACCTCTAGTCAAAACCACTAAGTTAGAAGTTAGTGGAAACAATGAAGGACCAAAGAAGAACTTAGCATAAAGACAAGACTCCAGAAGCATCTCCAAGAAGAAAAGTACTTAGAAGAAATCAAGAGGAAGTTCATGAAGACCAACCATCCTACTTTTTCTAAGTCCTTCTTCCTTTCTCTCTTTCTTCCTTCTTTTCTTAAACTCCATGGTGGCTAAGTTATATTCAAGATCCACCTTCTGCCAACATCATCAAGTCTTCAGAATCATCAAGTCTTCAGAATCATCAAGTCTACAAGTTGCAATGAAGTTATCACATCAAGGAAAGCTACAAGGAAGCAAGGAGAAGATTCTTGGAAGACCAACTACTATCTTCTTTCTTTCTGTTTTTGTCTCACTTTGGACATAGACCAAGTCCTTGGTGTTTAAGACTAAGTTCCTAGAGTACTAATTGAAGACCATTGAAGATCAATGAAACTACAAAGGAGTTGAAGATATTTTGAAGATCTAACATGTAAAGACTTGAACTAGCCTTACAATTTTTCAAGTTGTTATTTTGTCAAGTTTACTTTGAGATCAACCTTGACCTTGCCTTAGCCAAATGGGATAGTTATGTTATGTTTTTCCCTTAAATTGTTTTGCATGTCTTTCATACCATAATTATTGTGTCATCCTCCATCTCATGCATATCATATTTTTTCTAAGTGTTGCATTTATGATTGTGTGTTTATTTGTGATTTATTTGACTTGTTAGAAATTCCGGAGAGAGACGAAAGTGGTTGCAACTGCTACTACTACACTCCTGTTTGCCAAGGCAAGTGGCACACCCCTCATGAATTTCCTAAGTATTTTCTATGCATGACTTAGTGTATTTCTTTATATGCATGTGTTGGATAGTATTGCTAAGCTAAAACTACTATCTCCTTTACACTAGTTGTGTCTAGAATCCTATTGATAACTTAGTAGAAATATTGATGCTATGCAAAAGTGTTTTTAATGAAAGCTTAATTCTACTAAGTTAATTTATCACCTGGGTGGATTTGGTTTTGATAAGAAGATGCAAGAGTTGGGTGTTGTCCCTAGGGGTGACCTCTACGGGATATTCACTTGTGGTTGCCACCCAGGAATAAAGGGACCAATGTTTTCTCTAAGTGAAGATGCTTCCAGTGCAGCCACTTGGTATTATGGCTCTGCCTTGACTAAGTTATAGGAACCTGATTCCGGCATGTCTCAGCGGATGAATGTTTGTATGGGTCTGCCCAGAGGAACAGGGGACTGTTTCCCAATGGTCTCGTCTCAACTCTCTCCTTTTCCTTAGCACAAATTGAGTGCTTGAGGATAGTTTGGGTTTGTTGGGTCTCGTGGTGAAAGTGCACAACCTCTCGGGAGTTAAAATCTAAGTACTTAGCCGTGTCCCCGGTTACGGACAATTTGAGCAGCTGATCAAGGACGACAACGGAGGCTCCCAACATTCCAATTTCTTAAGTTAAAATATTGAAGGTTGAATAAAGGTAGACAAGAGGGTGGTTTTCATGCCATACCTGTTTTGACAAAAGAAAAGTGTTTTATAAAGAGATAGGAAAAATTGGCTTTTATGCAAAACAGCCTTGAACTCCACCAGCCAAATATGCATATAGGTTATTAGAGTTATTCCATTAAGTGTCCACTTAGTGTCACTTGCCAGATCCATTTTTAATGGTATCTGACCCACTCTGTTGCAAAATTTTATTTGTTGCAGATTGTTCTGACGACGAGTGAGTTTTCGTTAAGGTTTCGAGTCTGCAACCAACATGTTTTTGCCTGTGGCACATGCAAAGGATGAGGACTCCATGAAGATTATTATTTCCGCTGCTTTACTCTATCAAGCTAGCTTTATGCTATGCAATTTGTAAAGGATATTTTTCCAAGTACTGGACCCACGTGCAATAATTGATACAATGTTGTGATATTTCATCTTAGACTGTGTGTGCAAATGATTCGATCCAGGGGTTTGCACTATACACAGGTACCTTGCCATATTTTAAGTGCAGGTACGCTACAACCTGATCGTGCCGTACTGCCGCGGTAAGAAGTGGAACGGGCAGTGCTGTGTTTTAAAGAATATAAACACAGAAATGCACATTCAACTTTGCTTGCGGGTTGCTTCGGATGAAACACTTTCACTACATGTAAGGGAGGGTCCATTCTTTTCCTACTGAAAGTTTGTTATGTGTAGCGCCTCTCCCGGGACAGAAATGGATGCTGAAGAGCGGCTCAGGAGCTGGATACCCGGAAGGACAGAGCAGATCAAGAGCACGGCAAAAATCAGCTAAGTCTTTGCATGTGCATCTTGCATTCTAGGCATAATATCTCGCTCGGAGTCAATATACACCAACCTGCGCATGCTTGACAGTTGATGAGAACCTTTGCGGGGGTAATGCGTCCTCCCCGGCGAACGGTCCGATTTCCCTTCTGGCCTAGTACTTGTGGCTGTGGAGTGGACTCCCGAAAGGCATAGTGCTCTTAGGGGTACTGCTACCGGTACAGGCGGTTAGAGTACTTGTCACCTAAGAGATCTCCTCTGAAAACTTGACGGTGCGTTAGTGCAAAGGGAGGTTTGGGAAATGACCCCGGGAGTTGAGCCCTAGGGTTGCATTCATCTGAACTTACATTCTGAATTACATTCAGTCGTGCTTTCCCTGGATACATATCTAGCCTATGCTACTAAGGCCAGCTCAGAGCTCCTGGCTGCGCAGATCTGTCTTCTGTTTTATTGCCTGCCGGGTGAACTCCGGACTCCCGGGGACGCTTGGGATGAACGAGGGCATCCGCGCAGGATCTTCAGGGGTCCCATGGGCCGGGGAACTTCCGGGCGAACCCCGACACATGCTGGCTGCAGAGGAGGTGCACGTGGTCCACGAACTTATCCATGATGTCCTCCTCATCCTGTACGAAGGAGGGAGATCGAGTCAAGGCGCAGGATTTTCCCAAGGGTCGTATTGCCAAAACCAAGGCAACCTTACCTTGAAGACATCGTCAAGGTCGCAGAGGAGACAGGTCAATCTCTGATTGCCTGCGGCCTCCTTCCACAGCTCCATCTTGATGGTGTCCTTCCGGGTCGCCAGCGCCACCGACGCTTCCATGGCAGCAGAACCGGCGATGTTCCCCACCGCGGAGAAAACCAAGGAGACCCGAGGGCGGGGAACGACCTCGTCCTTTCCGGTGATTCGGGCTCCCGACTTCATGGGTGCCTCCACCGCGCTACGAAAGACCGACTCCGCCGTCGACGCGTCGGACAGGGACATCTCCTCCCCTCCAGACATCGCTCTGCGATCTATGGGGGGGAGAGAAAGGAGCAAGGCGAGAAGATGTGTCAAGGGAGTTGGAGTTTGGAGGGCCTTTTATAGGTCTCCCACGCTCTGCCTACCCCTTGGCGCTACGGCTGCCGCAGTAATGGGAGCGCGTTTTGCAAAAAACTCGTTCTCATTCACACGAGCGCGAGACGAAGACAAGGAGGAAACAAGATCTTCTTCATTTACAAGGACTACAAGGGGACGATCTATTTTACAACAAAAAGGTTGGCTTCCCATCGAGCAAGGAGCACCGCCGTACAATGGAAGGCGCTACTTCCAGAAGTACGTCGTCAAGGCCGCCGGGGAGAAGGTCAACTAGATCTCCATGGCGTCCGCTCGAAGCTCCTCGCCTTCAAGAAGACGAGCTCTCCTCGACCTTGATGTCTGATGAGCTTTCCTCATCATCATCCTCATCGTAGGAGCTCGAACTGCCGCTGCTGCCCTCCATGCAGCACTCCACGCGTCCGCCATCGACACCGAAGATCTTCACGGAGAGCATCGCATCTCCGTCGTACCGGAACGCCAAGCATTGCCCCCGGGACAGGCGGAGGGCACGGGAGAACGACTTCCACCCTTGACCCAGGAGCATGGCGCCTTCAGCGGTGCGCTCCGCCAGGGCCCAGGAGGGGCCATTGGGGTAGCCTTCCACTTGCAGCCAGAAGCCGGAGGGTCTGATGTCCTCCGTCGCCGTCGCAAAGGAATCCGGCAGGAGAAGCCGGCTACGAAGCCTGTGGTTCAGATCCACGATGAACTCAAACGGCGCGAAGCTAGTATGAACCATGCTCCTGGGAGGGGAAGCAGCGGTGTCGCGGCCTCCACGGCCGCCGCGACCGTGAATCCCATGACCTTGCGGAACAGCTCGACCACGAGTGGAGGGGCCACCCTCCGCAACAGCTGAAGAAGAACGAGGGCGCCCAACTCCTCTCCTCGCTCTCGCCATTGGCGCTGGCAGCTTGTGGGGAGGCCTGGAGTTGGACTGAGGAAGAAGATGAACAAAAATGCAAGGGGTGCGCCCTACTTTTATAGCCTCGGCGGCGCCTCTGTCAGCGTCTCCTTGTTTCTTCCGTTACTGGGAATCGAGGGGGCCATCGCAGTTACTCCCCCAAGCGGAGTAGTTCCAAGACCTTCAAGGCCATTAATGAAGCAGAGCAAGGAAGACCAGGTGCCCGGGGACCCACTTTGACCTATCTTTAGGCCATAGCCCCGGCAGCTGGAGCAAAAGCCGCCGGGACCATGCCCGGGGGCTACTGTCGCAGCAGTGGAACACGGGGTTCCCCTAATGCTGCCAAAGTGGGTCCAACCCATGTGGGACCAAGATGAAGATGGACAAGACCAAGACTCAAGACAAGCTGGTGGGTTCACCGTCAGGACAAGCAAGGCCTACGTCGACAAAGGGCTCCGGTCCTGGGGGCCTGCCGGGTTCCCGAACCAAGCAAGAAGGCAAGGAAGGACCCGACAGCCCGAGTTCCCCATAGGAGCCCGGGCTCCCTCTCGGGTACTTCCCCACATCACTGTGGATAAGCTCTCCACCTCACGCTAGAAGACCTCAGAAGACTTGAGAAGCAAGGCGAAGGTAGCGCGGGCAGGAAGCACAGCCCGTGGTGGTGTCAGCCCCTGTCCACCCCAAGGCGGACGCTCCCACCTAACCCAAAGGAGACGCTAGGCTGAGAAGAGGCCACGTCTCCCCCTAAACTAGAGAAGGAGGGTCCTTCACGCCGAAGGTCCCTCGTGCCCCTCACGTGACCCTGTGGCAACCCCTTAGCCAATAAAAGGAGGACCAAGGCACGAAGGAGGGGAAGGTGGAACCAAGGCACAAGTCCAACCAGAGCAAGACTAGACTAGGACTGCGAAGGTAGAGGGGAAGGTGATCTCCTCTAGGTCAGGATCTGTCCTTTTCTACCTCCAGCCAAAACCCTTCCGGGTACCCCATCCGGGAGGCTCCATTGTAAGCCACGCTATGAAGAACTCATCAATCCAGACATGCAGGAGTAGGGCTTTTAGCCTCCGGACGGCCTGAACCAGGGTAGCTCCTTGTGTCCCTTTGGTTGCATGCTTTGATCGTGGAGAGGAGAGCTTGATCTAGACTCCGCCCGAGAAGATGATTCTCAGCCTCCTTCGTGCCCCGTGCCGAACCTAAAAGAGGGTATCCTCTACTCCCGGTGTCCGTGCATCGAGACACGACATATATCAAGATAAGAAGATGAAGTGCAAGTGGATTCATGAAGACGGAGCTTAGCAAGGCTCCCCCATCATGGTGTATGGGGGAGTATTTGGAGAGGTCTTCATCAAGCATGTGCTACCAAGCACAATCAAGAAAGGTGTTCCAACTTGAGGGAGTCAAGATCGCCATCATCTAGCTCAAGTGGAATGCGCAAGGCAAAGGTATGATCTTGATAGGGTTTCTATTTTACCGGTCTCGTGGTGTTAGTGGGAGACCGGGTTATAGGATAGACGGCGTACTATCAAGAGGGCCTCTCAAGTGAGAAACTTGATCGCATCTTTGTGGAGAGCTCAAACCGTTGCATACTTGGCATATCATCTTTCTTGGTTCTTATTTGGCTTTTATCCATGTGAGGATTTAGGGCTTGTGTTCATCTCCATGCCAAGCTCTAGTTCATCAAAAACAGATTTTATATGAATATCTTGTTGTGTTTTTGATGTTGGATGTTTTACCGGTCGTACTTTTCTAGAGAGGTTTTATCCTTCTATATTTGGTTTTATCCTCCATCTTTGGACTATGATGTTTCTCTGCATGATCATGAAGAGCTCTTCGTTGCGATTCCAACGAGCCAAAGATCATCGAAATCGGAGTCCGGATGAAAAAGATTTTGCGGTTTTTGTTTTGTTGTTTCTGTCAGTTTTCAGACAATCGGATAATCCGACCCAAACTTGGATCAGAATATCTGACCCGGATTTTTGCTGGATGCGAAAATGGCTAAGGACTTTTAACAACCCTGTTTTGTGGCTCTCTGGAAGTTATCGGATTATCCTATCCCACTTAAATCGGATAATCCAATCAGTCGGATTATCCTATCCTACTTGAGTCGGATTATCCAATAGTCGGATTATCCTATCAAACTTGAATAGGATAATCCCATGTTTTCTAGCTGCAACAGCTCTGTTTCGTGGGAACCTATAAAAGGCCCCCTTCTTCCCCAAAGTGAGTAGCTCTTCCAAGCACGGTTTTTCCCATCTCTCACCTTCATTGTTGACCTTGGAATGCTTGTCCCTCTCCCAATTCCTCCCATGATTCCTGCATATCTTTGAGGGATTTGAGATAGGAGATCTAGATCTACAATTCCACCAATCCATTCCTCCTCGAAGTGAGGGGAACCTAGTAGATCTTGATCTTGGAGTTCTTGTGTGGTTCTCTTCTTTGTTCTTCCTCTCTTCTCCCCCCATAAGCATTGGTTGATTTTGGTGGGATTTGAGAGTGAAGGATTTGAGCACTTGTGCTCTTGCCATTACTTTGTTGCATTCGTTTGTGCTCTCCACGAGGAGTCGTGGAAGTTGAAAGTTTGTGAGCTTGTTACTCTTGGGTCATTGGACCCTAGACGCCATTGTGGTGGTTGAGACCTTTTGTGGTCACTTGTAGCCGCTCGGGAGCCCCCAATCCAATTGTGGGTTGTGCCCCGGGTTGTTGTTGAAAGGCTCCAGATTCCGCCTGGAAGGATTCCGATAGTGAAAGGTGAACCAAACCTTTTGTGGTGTGGTTCATCGAGAATAGGGTGAGCCTTTGTGGCGTTGAGATTGACCTTTGTGGTGCCTCACACCTCTCCAACGAGACGTACTCCCCTAAAAAGGAGGAACTCGGGAATACATCCTCGTCTCCGCGTGCCTCGGTTATTTCTATACCCAAGCTTTTTACTTATGCACTTTACATTGTGATAGCCTTCATGCTTGAAGTATTCTATTGCTATCACTTTGTTGCGTGTCTTGCTTAGCATAAGTTGTTGGTGCACATAGGTGAGCCTAGTATATTTAGGTTGTTGGCTTGTTAATTTAAACACCTAGTTTATTTCCGCAATTATCAAGCCTAAATCGGAAAAGTTTTAAATCGCCTATTCACCCCCCCCCCCCTCTAGGCGACATCCTTGTCCTTTCAGTGAGCAACGACAAGTTTTTCAAAGGCAAGTGGCACATTCATGAAATTCCTACTATTTTGTCTACATGCATGATTAGTGTATTTTCCTAATGCATGTTTAGGTTATTAGTATTGCTATGCTAAAACTGTTTAGAGTAGCACCCCTATACTAGTTGGTCTAGAATCCTATTATAACTTGGTAAATTTTTTGAAATGCTATGCTAAATGTTGTTTTATGAAAAGTTAATTTCTACTAAGTAAATGAACCTCCTGGGTGGAATGGTATTGCTATGGTTGTTTATTGTTGAGTGGCTACTTGGGGCCATGTCTATAGTGTTTTTCACCCGAGATTGGCTCACTTGCGGACGGCCACCTAGGGATCAAAGGGATTTGAAGTTACTCCAATTGAAGATTGCTTCTAGTGCAGCCACTAGTCATATGGGCTCTGTCTTGATAGACTAAGTTGCGTGGTCTCATCCCGGGTTGACAAGCAGATGTAAAGGGATGTAGGTGGAACGGGTCAAGCCAGTATGGGGTGGGAAAATGCTTCTAAAATATCTCATCTCAATCTTCTCCTTTTCCTTATCACTAATGGAGTGTAGAGGATAGTTTGGGTTGATTGGGTCTAATGGTGAACGTGCACAACCTCTAGAGAGTGTCAAAACTAAGTACTTAGCCGTGTCCCCGGTTATGGACAAATCTAAGCAGCTGAACAAGGACGTCAACGAAGGATCCCAACATTCCAACTTCTCAAGTAAAACTTTGAAGGGTGAACCAGGTTAGTTGAGACAATGGTTTTCATGCCATACTTGTCTCGATTAGATAAAAAGAGTTTTTTTTAAAAGATAGGAAAAGTTGGCTTTATGCAAATTAGCCTTCAAACTCCACCAGCCTAAATATGCATATAGGTTATTAGAGTTTTCCACTATGAGTCCACAGAGTGTCACTTGCCAGTTCCATTTTATATGGTTCTGACCTATCTTGCTGCAACGTTTTTATTGTTGCAGGTTGTTCCGACAGTGAGTGAGGTTTCGTTCAAGGGTTTCGAGTCTTCTACCAACATGTTCGCCTGTGGCACATGAAGATGATGGGGACTCCATGAAGAATAATTTGTTTCTGCTGCTTTACTCTTTTAAAGCTAGCTTCGTGCTATGCAATTTGTAACGAATATTCTTCCTAAGTACTGGATCTGCGTGTAATACTTGATACAATGTTGTGATATTCATCTTAAACTGTGTGTGCAGATGAATCGATCCAGGGAATTGCACTGTACATAGGGACTTGCCAATTTTTAAGTGCAGGTCCGCTACAACAATCTTCCCATATTGGCCATTAGAAGTGACAATGGCTCCGAGTTCAAGAACTACACCTTGGATGAGTTTCTTAGTGAAGAGGGAATTTGTCATCAATATTCCGCTGCATATACCCCTCAACAAAAATGGTGTAGGCGAAAGGAAGAACCGGACTCTAATGGATATAGCTAGGTCCATGTTGGCGGAGTTTAAACCTCCACTCTCTTTTTTGGCTGAAGCCATCTCCACAGCGTGTCATTCATCTAACCGGCTCTACTTCCGCACAAGGTTGAACAAGACTCCTTATGAAATTCTCACCGGCAACAAACCCTATGTTGGCTATTTCTGGGTGTTTGGTTGTAAGTGTTTCTATTTGAGAAAGGGAGTTTGTTTAACCAAGTTTCAATCTAAAGCATTAGAGGGTATATTTGTTGGTTATGGTATCAAATCCCACACTTATAGAATCTTCGATGTACTCTCACGGGTCATCGTTGAGTATTGTAGTGTGGAGTTTGAAGAAAATGATGGCTGCTAAGTGGCACAATTTCATGTTTGTGATGTAGATAATGAAGAGCCTCAGGACTCCATAAAGAAGATGGACGTTGGATTCTTTCGCCCTATTGAGCTTCATCAAAATGCAAGTCAAGGAGAAACAAGCTTGTAGCGCCCCAACCCCAAAACTATACAGAGATGCTGTGTGTCACTGGTTATGTGATACAACCGAAGGTTACCGGGTTACCACTCCCAGGCCACAACCTTTGGCAGGCGTTGCTCGGAATGGATCATCGGCAACACAACACCTCGATTGATGCCATAACACAGGCACAACTATCAATGTATAATAGAGAGATTAAGACTGCGGAACAACTGGCACATCACAGACATTAACCTATTATACACAGGCACAACTATCAATGTATAATAGAGAGATTAAGACTGCGGAACAACTAGCACATCACAGACATTAACCTATTATACAGTTGTTCCGCAGTCTTAATCTCTCTATTATACATTGATAGTTGTGCTTGTGTTATGGCATCAATCGAGGTGTTGTGTTGCCGAGGGGGTGACCCTAATTGATAGGTTCAGCTGATGTTGTCTCGATGGATAAAAGATGAAGAATGTAGTTAGTTGTATCGCTCTCTTATCCCCTTTTAAAAAGTCTACTGTTGATACGAAATTCTTCCTTCCTCCATTTGGAACTAAAGATGGCTTTATGCAAATGAACCTTCATACATACTCTATGAACAGGCAGATATATAATAGGTTAATTAAGTCTTGTTGAGTACCTTTGGTGCTCATGTTTGCTTAATTTGGTTCAGGTGAAGTTCTCCAACGAATGAACGGGTGCTTCCTCGAGGTTGCCGAGGGGGTGACCCTAATTGATAGGTTCAGCTGATGTTGTCTCGATGGATAAAAGATGAAGAATGTAGTTAGTTGTATCGCTCTCTTATCCCCTTTTAAAAAGTCTACCGTTGATACGAGATTCTTTCTTCCTCTATTTGGAACTAAAGATGGCTCTATGCAAATGAACCTTCATACATACTCTCAGAACAGGCAGATATATAATAGGTTAATTAAGTCTTGTTGAGTACCTTCAGTACTCATGTTTGCTTAAATTTGGTTCAGGTGAAGTTCCTCGCTCCAATGGTGGTTTCTACATGGACATCGACGAGTAGTTTGGGGTTCCCAGGTGGCAGCCTGGAACTTGTAGGTTTTGTAGCCTACGTTGCTTATTTTCTGGCCTCTTAGGCCTTTTGCAGTCTTGTTGTATAGCAACATATTTGCTTTCGTTGTTTGTTGTAATGTTGGGTCATGTGACCTCTGCTTGTAATATTACCAAGTACTGTAATCCAGGTTATGTAATATTACTTTGTTTCGTAGAGTCTGTGATGTGCCAGTTGTTCCGCAGTCTTAATCTCTCTATTATACATTGATAGTTGTGCCTGTGTTATGGCATCAATCGAGGTGTTGTGTTGCCGATGATCCATTCCGAGCAACTCCTGCCAAAGGTTGTGGCCTGGGAGTGGTAACCCGGTAACCTTCGGTTGTATCACATAACCAGTGACACACAGCATCTCTGTATTGTTTTGGGGTTGGGGCGCTACAAAGCTCTACTCAAGTTGAACCTCCTTCATCACAAGACCTTCACGCGCCATCCCCGGGAGCAAATGAGGAACCTAACAAAGAACAAGAACAAGACCCTCAACAAGTTGATGAGAACATTGCTAATGAACCCAATGATCCTTCGACTCAAGTTCAATGCTCTAATCAAGACCAAGATTAACCCTCTACTTCAACCAATGAAGAAGTGCATAATAAAGATCAAGGTCATCAGGACGGTCAAGACGGGGAATCAAATGATCAAGATGATCAAGTGATACCTCCTCGCTCCAATGAGGAAATCGAAGCCCGTCGTAAAGCAAGAGTTATGAGAAACATGGAAATAAAGAATCATAAGCTAGAAGCAATTATTGGTGACTTGAACAACAAGGTTACCACAAGGCGTCAATTGGCAAGCTTTAATGAGCATCAAGCACATATCTCCATGGTGGAACCAAAGAAAGTCTTCGAAGCTCTTGAAGATCCAGATTGGTTGGAAGCCATGCATGATGAACTCAACAACTTCGAGCGCAACAAGGTGTGTAAGTTAGTTGAGAAGCCCAAAGATTGCCGCAATGATATAGGCACAAAGTGGATTTTCAAAAACAAGCAAGATGAACATGTAATGGTTGTGAGGAACAAGGCAGGATTGGTGGCACAAGGATACTCTCAAGTTGAAGGCATTGATTTTTGGAGAGACTTTTGCTCCCGTGGCTCGCCTTGAGTCCATCTATATCCTTCTTGCATATGCATCACATCATAACTTTAAATTGTAACAAATGGATGTGAAAAGTGCCTTTATTAATGGTCCTTTAAAGTAGTTGGTATATGTTAAGCAACCACCAGGGTTTGAGGACAAAAACTTCCCTAACCATGTCTACAAGCTTGATAAGGCGCTCTATGGTCTCAAACAAGCACCTCGTGCATGGTATGAGCACCTAAGAGAGCTATTGCTAGACCGTGGATTTGAAGTGGGGCAAATCGATCCCACCCACTTTACCAAGAGGGTTAAAGGGGAGCTTTTCATGTGTCAACTATATGTGGATGATATTATCTTTGGCTCGTCTAACCAAGCTTTTAATGATGTATTTTCAAAGCTTATGACCGATAGGTTTGAGATGTCTATGATGGGAGAGTTGAAGTTCTTTCTTGGTTTTGAGATCAAGCAATTGAATGAAGGGACTTTCATCTCTCAAACCAAATATACCCAAGACATGCTCAAGATATTTGATATGCAAGCTACTAAAGAGAAACTCTTCCCTATGGACACCAAATGTCATCTACAACTTAACCCAAAGGGTATAGATGTCGATCAAAAGGTATACCGCCCCATGATTTGGTTCTTTCCTTTATCTTTGTGCATCTAGACCCGATATTGTGTTGAGTGTAGGGGTGTGCAAGGTATCAAGCCGCTCCTAAAGAAAGCCACATGGTGGCGGTCAAGAGAATCCTTCATATTTGGTTTATACCCCAAGGTTTGGTTTGTGGTATCCAAAGGGCTCAAATTTCTCTCTTGCCAGGTACACGGACTCAGATTGGGCCGGTGATCATGATGATAGGAAATCAACTTCCGGGGGATGCCAATTCCTTGGTAGGTCCGGTGAGTTGGTCTTCTAAGAAGCAAAATTGCATATCTCTTTCCACCGCCGAAGCCGAGTATGTGGCGGCCGTTAGTACATGCACTCAATTTTATGGATGAGGCAAACTTTAAAGGAATACGGTGTCCATTGTGACAAAGTGCCTCTTTTGTGTGACAATGAAAGTGCTATCAAGATTGCCTACAACCCGGTGCAACATTCAAGAACGAAGCATATTGAGATTCGTCATCATTTTATTCGAGATCATGTTTGTAACATCCCAAAATTTGGAACCAAGAAAAACTTAGTTTTACCAGACCCCAAAATTCAGAACCAACAAAAACTTTTTGAAATGTTTTGCTGATGATTGTGTTTTCCTTCCCATTGCTATGTTTGAACCAGTGTGACTTGTTGTTTGAGTTGTTTGACTAGTAAATCTAAGATCCAGCCAATATAAATATATATTAAACTTGGTGATCATGTCATGACAAGAACAAAATATTCCATATATCTCCTCCACTCTTATTTGGGCCAACTTATTCTCAAATAATGATTTGTTTAGCAACAACCAAAATACCCACTCCTTGAGAGAATAAAAGTATTTTCCAAAATTGTATGTTTCCAAAAATATGGAGATCTATATACTACCTCCAACCTTGCTATTCCTCTTGTATTGGTAGCCCCTATTTTAAACTCATACTTTTATTCCTTGGAAAACAATAAAGGTGGGAAGTGTGTTGCCCATATATTTCAGCAACCCTTTTTAAAATATCAAATTATGGAGTTGAACTTTTCCCTACATTATTCTTGTCAGGATGATACTTGATCACCACCCCACCACTTGTCGGAGTGATTAAAGACTTGGTTGAAAAGTTTATAAATGGTTGTCTAGTGTTGGTTGCTAGTTCCTGTCAAATTGATTGCGAGTGTGGGTAACTATTCAACTGTGCTTGAAACATTAAAACACCCTTGACATCAAATTGGAAGGTGACTTGATTAATCACACACTCCCAATAAAAACACTAACAAAAAGAAAAGGGTCTTATTTAATTTCCCTCCCTATCTATATCTCTATTTTGCCATAACAATTATTTTATCTCATAAAGTCTAGGAATGAGATGCAATAACAACCATCTCATTTCCATATTACTCTCTCCTCAAAATATCTAATTTCCCAAATTACAAAGGTATTTCAATTTGTCAAATTCCAAAATCCCTTCTTTAACCTTAGGGATTGCTAGAAATGTGACACAAAAATATTTCAAAGAGGGAAACTACTTTTATTTTCAAACAAGGTTCAGAGGATTGGTGACATGCCCCCTCTCATTCCATCCCTAATATTCTTTCCCCTCTCTATTGTTTTTATTCAAAATTCTATTTTCAAATTTCCAAATGTTTCTTTAACATTGGAAATCTTCAAAAGCACCAAGTTGTCATCATCAAATAAATGCCCTAGTGTCACCACAAACCTAGACAAAACAAATGGAAGCAAATTGTAAAAATAAATTTCAGAAAATCAAATTTTAAAGTTGGTTCGGGAATTAGATCGAACACGTGGTGAGCACCACCGTGTTCATCCTCTAAACCGATTTCCAAATCGAAAATTGGAGATCAATTCGGCGAAATCACGCAGCCCAGCACCTCCCCCTCCCTCCACTTCTCTCTCTCACTCGAAGGAGGCGAAGGAAGCAAGCTAGTTGACCCAGAGGTGGAGTGCAAGCGGCGCCACGCCATTGCCGTCCTCATTGCACTGCCGCACGGGTCACCTCCGTGGAGGAGGCCGACGCGACCCCGAGGCGACGCCACGCCATGTCCACCGCACCACACTCCACCCTCTGCTCCTGCCTGACGAGACCACACCGCCGCAGTAGCTCCCTTGCGTGCACGCCGTCCGTGCCAGAGCGCGCCGCGCGTCATGGCGACGCCGAGGTCAACGGGAAGCACCACACGCCTCCACACTGCCCCACCGTGCCCCTCATCTTCCCTCAGCTCCACCGCAACGCCCACGAGCACCACGGGCCCCTTCTATGAACCCTACCGCACCCTACCCGCCTCCAGTGCACGCGCCCGTGCGCGCCGCTCGCCATGGCGGGCAGCACACGGCACCGAAGCACGCCGCGCCATCTCTGCTCCCCCCGACCAGCCGACCACCTCTGCAGCACCCCCTAGCTCCCAGCGACCTCCCAGACACCTCCAACAGGACCCCGCACCTCTCCTACCCCCTCTGCACCTCCGTGCCATTGATGGCCGTGGGAGAGCTCCGCTATAAAAACCACCCCGCACCCCCCCTCTCCTCTCCACACACCGCCACCACTTTCCCCTCACACTCCTCACACCCGTGCATCGTCAGGAGGGCGAGCACGCCACCACAGCCACCGTGCACAAGCCCGGCTGTGCACTGCCGCACCGAAGAAAAGGTCGATCACGGCCGCGCCGTGTTGCTCTCCCCCTCTCTCTTCTCTGCACCGCAACAGCCTCACCATTACCACCACAATCCCCCGCGCTCACTCCCTCTTTGTTTCGTGCACAGACGCCCCGTAGCAGGCCCGCCGGAGTTGGAGCACGGCCGAGGCAAGGGAGGAGCTCGCCGCCGACGCCAGGAGCTTCCCCATCAAGCTCCACTCGCCTCCCGAGCTTCCCCACGACCTCCGCCGTCGAACGCCATCCTCTCCACCGTCCCTAGACCACCCAGGTACCCCTCTGGCCACCCTCGCCGTCGCCGGAACTCCGGCGCCGCCGCGGGATAGGTGTCGATGTTTGCGAGCACCGTGAGCCGTCCGATCTCAGATCAACGGCCACGTACCGCTTCGTGTTATAACTCGCTGACAAGCTGGCCCCACCTGTCATAAGTTTAAACATTATCCAGAGCGCGCAAATTAAAACTGAGTCACTGACCTTGGACCCCACATGTCAGGATTTTCAACATTATCCAGAGAAGAGGAATTTTCTAATTCTTTCTCTCTGGAAAAATCAGTACTGGACCTAGTTTATAAATTCAATATCTCGAGATTTAGGAATCCAAATAAATCAAACTCAAATGTTCTGGAAAGCTTATGAAATTATTTAACTCACCAAAGTGGTTTCATCTCATTTCGATAAATAATAAAAGTGTAATAATAAAAGTGCTCCAGAAGGTTTAAAACACCAACTTAAGTGTTTCTGGAGCCTTGTTAGTCCAAATGACTTGAAACCAATTTTGGTAGCTTTGTATTGGGATCCTTTAACTCCCCAAATTTTGGCAGAATTATTTGAGAAACAGAAAATCTTTAGCATTCGATTAAATATTAGTAAACCCTACTGCACTAAACCAATTAATGTGAATTAATGTTAAGACCAAATGAGTTAGGACCAATTTTGTTAGATCACATTTAGCCAAGGTTAGTTACCCCTAAAAGGATTTAATTTATTGGTCAATAAAACTTAAGCAGTAGCTAAAACTTGATTTAAGACCTTCTGAACTAAAACATTTGTGTAGGGAGTTTGATAACTCCAAAAGACCTCAATCCAATTGAGTTGCCTTCTACACATCAGTAGCTATCCATAGAAATTTAGTTTGTAATTTTGTGACCAACATAGATTAAGTAGTGAATTAAACAGTGTACAACCAGTTCTGCCCTATTTAGGAAGTAACTAAAAACTGATTAATCCAAGTAAATTGAAACCAAATGGTATTGCTTGATGTATGCAGTGGCTGATTGTAGCACTTATGATTGTAATGTTGTGATGTTGATTGAGTTAGTGTAGTGATTGTTTGTATTGTTTGTTTAACGTTTAGACGAGAACGTTGCCGGAGTTATCAAGGAGGGGAAATTTGTTGAACCAGAAGATCAGGATCAGTATCACTTTGTGGAGCAAGGCAAGCTACTTCACTGAGCTTGCATCTATATACATCTATTTTGATTCACAGGTTTTACGTATAAGAAGCATAAGTGATTTACGTGGTGTTTGCCACTAAAGTTATGATTTGGAAAACCCTTTTACAAAATACAGGTACATTATTGAGACACCCGATATAGAGGTGTTAGTAGTGTGCAGTAATTTCTAAATGTATTTGTTTTTACTCAAAAGCCTTTTATAAAAATCTTTTGGTGAGATTACGATCCACCCAAGTTTTGGTTAAAAGTATTTTGCTATGAAAATTGGAAATGATTTTGAAAGCCTTTTCAAAAGTATATGAAAGACTATTTTGCCACCCTATGTAGAAGTATCAGTTTGTTTATATAAAACTATAGGATGGGAAAAACATTGATTATTCAAAACTCCTTTTTCGAATCCGTGGATAAAATATGGTATACCGGGATGTCGGTATGGAAGTGGAGAAATGGAGTATGGTGATGTTTATGAAAAATGCACATTGTGTCTTTGTACTATGACTACCAGCCGATAACCTGTGCGACCACATTTACCCACATATGGGAAAGGGCGTAGTCATATAATTTGCTCGTGTTAGTACTGGATGCCTCAATAACGAGGATAACCTCGTTCCATGAGGGGATGGTCTGAGGACCTACCCCCTGACCTGGGTCCTCTAGAGAGAAGAACGCCTAAGGGCTGTTATGATATGAAATGGAGATAGAGGATTGAAGGGCTCCCTTGGGTCCGCCGGGCAGAACTACGAGTCCTCACACTTAGTTTCTGAGGATTTAAGTGTCGATGGAAAGTGTCGTAGAGGCAGGGTCCTATACTAGCATGAGTAAAGGACAGGCTATGGCCGGGAACTCAACTTCGCATACCCCTGGTATGGCGGGACGTGGCTGACACGATGAGTGACCGGATGGGTGTGGGAAAAGCGTGCTACCTCTGCAGAGGGTAAAACTATTCGAATAGCCGAGTCCTCGGATATGGACAGTTGGGAGGCTGTCCTAAGACCATGTGCAAGTTTTACAAAGTTTTGAGTTTGAAAGGAAAATGAAGTGGAGATTGTTTTATGCAACTGTACCAATGAGTTGGTATGAGGTTGCTGGAAAATGAGTGACCCTGAAGGGGCTATGTTCGGAAAAGGAGGAGTTTTGGAGAAAGGGACAAGATGGTGATTTTCGAGGAAAAAGTTTTAAAAGAGATTTCTTACCTTTTTAAACAAAGGTACATCTTCGAGAAAAAGGTTTAAAAAGACTTCTTACCTTTTTCAACAAAGATAGTGAGAAAACTACTTTCCAAAATGTTTTGTCTTCAACAAGATTAAAGATCTACTCTTCCCTTTTTCAATAAAGATATAGAGATGTTTTTCTAAAAATAAAAGTCTTTTAAAATTAAAAACTAGTGCATGTTCCTGTTGGGGTAGTTTGCGAGTACAATCAAATGTACTCACATTGGTTTCGTCCCTGGCTATTGTCTTAGCCAGATTTTAAAGAGGAGCAGTTCGAAGAAGAGGAGTTCACTGGCGTCTTTGCGAACTAGGGCGCTTCCCAGTCAGCTGCCTGTAGGGTTAAGGCTAATGACTTGGGCTCCACGTTGTTTGGTGATTCCGCTGCCAGTACCGGTTGAAGCTAAGGACTTCAATCAAGTAAGTATGTTTATTCGGTATCTATGGGTGTTCTGTGATACCAATTCAAGTTATGTGCAACAACAGACTGATCACGGGATTGTTGCAGGAAACATAACGAGTATCTCGGATAACTAATCCGGGGTCCTCACAGACTTGGTATCAGAGCCATCCTGACTGTAACAGACCTTAGTTAGCATGGACGTTAGTTAGGAAAGAAAATATTTTGTTAAAAATATATTAATACCAAAAATATATCTTTATCTAGGGAAGTCCAAAAATGACTTCCACTCTTCTCATCTTCTCAAATATTTCCGAGTCTTGCCCCTCTATTTTAAGATTTTCCAAGAATTTTTCTACTCTCTTTTACCTGTTCAAAATACTTGACGATGAACCCAATGGAGACCTAATTAGCTAGCACCTACAAGAAGAAGCATCCATCTTGAATATTCAACATTCAACATCAAGGTGATCGATCTGCAAATACCAAGATCGTCAGTATCAACAAAGCAAGAGACCTTCGAAGATCTCAGCTCAACATCAACAACTCTACTCAAGTTGCAAATTCGACAATCTCAAGTATTCCAGTTGGAGCCTAAGGTGCTGAAATTAAGACTTCAGCGGTCATGTTTAACCAAGACCCATAGGATAAGAATGATAGGAACCTTGATGATACTACCCGTCGTCCACGAGTATTAGGCGTCCATTGGTACTAAATGTACCTTGTGTGTTGTTCGTGAAGTTCTTTGCTTGTGTGTACTCTGCTCGTGTGATGTTTTCTTGTGTGTTTCACAACCACGCCTTGTCGGCAGCACAAAGTAAATTCAAAATTTCTCCTTACCATAAAACTCCTTCTGCCACCTGGCAAAAATGTTTTTGACCTTCTTGGCCTTAACTGCACCCCGGTGTTATTCCCCACCTGGGACTCTGTCCTAAAGACTCTTCATTCCCATGTATCTCAGAACCCGTCGACTAACGACCAAGACATGAGTAAATCGATAAGGCAAGCTAACCTCGTTCAGGCTCTCGACGTATACAAGACCAACCTGCACCAGCTTGTATGGGTGCAACATAACCTAGCCAAATCACGACTTGAAGCACGTGGAGTACAAGACACAAACCCCCACCTTCACCGCCAAGACACCAAGGGCTTAAGAACCATGGGCCCAACTGGAGAAAATTGTGAACTCCATGCCCCGCGCATTTGTTTCACTTGTGGAGAAACCAGTCACGTGTATCGGCAATGCCCCGTCACGGAAGGCCAAATAGAAGGGCCACCCAGAAAGAAGGCTTGTAGCAACTGTGGAGAAGAAGGTCACCAATCTAGTTATTGCCCCGGCAATTGCCCAAGCTGTGAAAAAGACCATCCACCAGGGAATTGCCCGACCAGTAACATCACTTGCTTTCTGTGTGAAGGCACCGACCATGTACCTGCCAAGTGCCCCGTGAACTTTGTGGTAACTGCACTCTCCAAGATTCACAAGGCAAGTTTCCAGCTAGCCTTCCAAAACTCTCGAGACCAGGGTAGGAAGAGGCCTCAACCCCCTCAAAGCAACTCAAACCCAAGGACGCAGGAGCCTATAAACACAAAGACCAAGAAGAGATACCGTCCCAATGTCACCTGTTACGAGTGCGGTGAGGTAGGGCATTACCTAAGGGATTGTCCCGAAAAGAAGCAAAATCTTTCAACAAACACGGTCGACTCAGGGAAAACCCGAAGGATGTCCAGAGATCAAGGTGCCAAGATACAAGATCGAGCCCCGCACCCAACCACCCGGGGAGCTGTGACGACAAACCAGAACAAGGGCACCAAGCGTGACAACACCAGTATTGGTCGTATGCCCAACGTCGCTTGTTTCGATTGTGGAGAAAAGGGGCATTACTCCAGAGAATGCGCTAGCAAGATATCACTACTCTAGGCCAAGGTATCAGGAGGAAGGGAGAAGCCCGGAAGACCATGCATCCAAGGCTATTAGGATCCTTACCCCTTTTCTAGCCTCAAGGTTTCTATTAACCTTCCCTTTCTGCAAGGTTCTGGAAATCCATGTAAAATGTAAGGCCCCAAGGAAAAAAAATGTTTTCTTCCTTTCATCTAAACCATCTATCTATAAGAGCTGACAGTTGCGTAAGATATAGAAGACGCCAATCCTTACCTTAGTAGCCTGAGATTTTTGCAACCTAACCGGCAAGTCAGACAAGGTCCTCCATACGCTAGTTGGCTCAAGTGCGTCCAGATCCTGAAGGAAGCTGCAAGTTTATGCCACCCTCGTGAAGACACGAGCCTACCACATTGACTTGTCATACCAAACTTGAGATTAGTATCTGACCTAAATCCCCGATAGTACCCACTAATCTTCTAGGACTGCAACCCTTGCCTACTCCTGGATTCCGGAAGCATACGTGGTCTTTCAAGCTAAAAAGGTAACCCAAGAAGATCGCCCTTAGCAAGACGAGAGTCGACCAACATCGAAGAACATCGGCACAGATTTAAACCAGGAAGCAAGCACCATCAACGTCGTCTGTCAAGCAATCATCTTTTTCATTTAGCCCCGACCAACCCCACCGGAGGATGATTCAAGAAGAACACAAATGGAGGCTATTGACATGAAGTTTTTCTCTAACTTTTTTTTTAAAGACTAACTGAGAACGCGATCCTTGCATTCTCGTCGAACAGCAGACCAAACCGTCTACCTCTAGGATCCTTGAACTAACTATTAGACTCCTTTGGAACCTCTGGACACCCTACTCTATCCCTGAAGAGTATTATGAAGCTCCAAGACGCCCAAGGACGAAGGAAGTCAACAACGACGAACCTCCTCTACTCAGCCAAGAGAAGTACAAGAATGAAGACAACCTATCCAGCGGCAACCAAGAAGACCCAAACGTCGGAAGCACCTGCAATTGACAACACCAACCTCCAAGCAAGCTGCGATTCAAACAGAAGTTTATTAACCTTCTACTAACTAGAAACCGGAGAGAGTCAAGTCTACGGACTTGACGCATCCTGAGAACAACGCGTCCCCATCTGCGACCCTCGTAAGAAGACACTAACAGGACGTGATATCTGCACCAACCCCAAAAAACTAAAGAGTGACACCCAGTATGAAGATCGTCAAGCTACTCAAGAAGAACGATGCCACCCGGTCAACTCCAGCTGCAACATTCAATTGTCTGGAAACAACCAACCAGGACTCTTCATCAGCGTCAACCATCCAGTCAATCCCATCATCAAGGATCCAGACTCATTACAGGAGTTTATCAACAAAGAAAGCCTCGCAACACCAAATGGTCAAGATCTCACATGGCAACCTCACTAGGGAAGCATCGACCTCGGAAGTATAGTCAGCCCAAAACCCGTGCCCTCGTACTCCCCTGTACCCCCGGGCAAATCTCGAGGACGAGATTTATTTTTAAGGGGGGAAGGATCTGTAACATCCCAAAATTTGGAACCAAGAAAAACTTAGTTTTACCAGACCCCAAAATTCAGAACCAACAAAAACTTTTTGAAATGTTTTGCTGATGATTGTGTTTTCCTTCCCATTGCTATGTTTGAACCAGTGTGACTTGTTGTTTGAGTTGTTTGACTAGTAAATCTAAGATCCAGCCAATATAAATATATATTAAACTTGGTGATCATGTCATGACAAGAACAAAATATTCCATATATCTCCTCCACTCTTATTTGGGCCAACTTATTCTCAAATAATGATTTGTTTAGCAACAACCAAAATACCCACTCCTTGAGAGAATAAAAGTATTTTCCAAAATTGTATGTTTCCAAAAATATGGAGATCTATATACTACCTCCAACCTTGCTATTCCTCTTGTATTGGTAGCCCCTATTTTAAACTCATACTTTTATTCCTTGGAAAACAATAAAGGTGGGAAGTGTGTTGCCCATATATTTCAGCAACCCTTTTTAAAATATCAAATTATGGAGTTGAACTTTTCCCTACATTATTCTTGTCAGGATGATACTTGATCACCACCCCACCACTTGTCGGAGTGATTAAAGACTTGGTTGAAAAGTTTATAAATGGTTGTCTAGTGTTGGTTGCTAGTTCCTGTCAAATTGATTGCGAGTGTGGGTAACTATTCAACTGTGCTTGAAACATTAAAACACCCTTGACATCAAATTGGAAGGTGACTTGATTAATCACACACTCCCAATAAAAACACTAACAAAAAGAAAAGGGTCTTATTTAATTTCCCTCCCTATCTATATCTCTATTTTGCCATAACAATTATTTTATCTCATAAAGTCTAGGAATGAGATGCAATAACAACCATCTCATTTCCATATTACTCTCTCCTCAAAATATCTAATTTCCCAAATTACAAAGGTATTTCAATTTGTCAAATTCCAAAATCCCTTCTTTAACCTTAGGGATTGCTAGAAATGTGACACAAAAATATTTCAAAGAGGGAAACTACTTTTATTTTCAAACAAGGTTCAGAGGATTGGTGACATGCCCCCTCTCATTCCATCCCTAATATTCTTTCCCCTCTCTATTGTTTTTATTCAAAATTCTATTTTCAAATTTCCAAATGTTTCTTTAACATTGGAAATCTTCAAAAGCACCAAGTTGTCATCATCAAATAAATGCCCTAGTGTCACCACAAACCTAGACAAAACAAATGGAAGCAAATTGTAAAAATAAATTTCAGAAAATCAAATTTTAAAGTTGGTTCGGGAATTAGATCGAACACGTGGTGAGCACCACCGTGTTCATCCTCTAAACCGATTTCCAAATCGAAAATTGGAGATCAATTCGGCGAAATCGCGCAGCCCAGCACCTCCCCCTCCCTCCACTTCTCTCTCTCACTCGAAGGAGGCGAAGGAAGCAAGCTAGTTGACCCCAGAGGTGGAGTGCAAGCGGCGCCACGCCATTGCCGTCCTCATTGCACTGCCGCACGGGTCACCTCCGTGGAGGAGGCCGACGCGACCCCGAGGCGACGCCACGCCATGTCCACCGCACCACACTCCACCCTCTGCTCCTGCCTGACGAGACCACACCGCCGCAGTAGCTCCCTTGCGTGCACGCCGTCCGTGCCAGAGCGCGCCGCGCGTCATGGCGACGCCGAGGTCAACGGGAAGCACCACACGCCTCCACACTGCCCCACCGTGCCCCTCATCTTCCCTCAGCTCCACCGCAACGCCCACGAGCACCACGGGCCCCTTCTATGAACCCTACCGCACCCTACCCGCCTCCAGTGCACGCGCCCGTGCGCGCCGCTCGCCATGGCGGGCAGCACACGGCACCGAAGCACGCCGCGCCATCTCTGCTCCCCCCGACCAGCCGACCACCTCTGCAGCACCCCCTAGCTCCCAGCGACCTCCCAGACACCTCCAACAGGACCCCGCACCTCTCCTACCCCCTCTGCACCTCCGTGCCATTGATGGCCGTGGGAGAGCTCCGCTATAAAAACCACCCCGCACCCCCCCTCTCCTCTCCACACACCGCCACCACTTTCCCCTCACACTCCTCACACCCGTGCATCGTCAGGAGGGCGAGCACGCCACCACAGCCACCGTGCACAAGCCCGGCTGTGCACTGCCGCACCGAAGAAAAGGTCGATCACGGCCGCGCCGTGTTGCTCTCCCCCTCTCTCTTCTCTGCACCGCAACAGCCTCACCATTACCACCACAATCCCCCACGCTCACTCCCTCTTTGTTTCGTGCACAGACGCCCCGTAGCAGGCCCGCCGGAGTTGGAGCACGGCCGAGGCAAGGGAGGAGCTCGCCGCCGACGCCAGGAGCTTCCCCATCAAGCTCCACTCGCCTCCCGAGCTTCCCCACGACCTCCGCCGTCGAACGCCATCCTCTCCACCGTCCCTAGACCACCCAGGTACCCCTCTGGCCACCCTCGCCGTCGCCGGAACTCCGGCGCCGCCGCGGGATAGGTGTCGATGTTTGCGAGCACCGTGAGCCGTCCGATTTCAGATCAACGGCCACGTACCGCTTCGTGTTATAACTCACTGACAAGCTGGCCCCACCTGTCATAAGTTTAAACATTATCCAGAGCGCGCAAATTAAAACTGAGTCACTGACCTTGGACCCCACATGTCAGGATTTTCAACATTATCCAGAGAAGAGGAATTTTCTAATTCTTTCTCTCTGGAAAAATCAGTACTGGACCTAGTTTATAAATTCAATATCTCGAGATTTAGGAATCCAAATAAATCAAACTCAAATGTTCTGGAAAGCTTATGAAATTCTTTAACTCACCAAAGTGGTTTCATCTCATTTCGATAAATAATAAAAGTGTAATAATAAAAGTGCTCCAGAAGGTTTAAAACACCAACTTAAGTGTTTCTGGAGCCTTGTTAGTCCAAATGACTTGAAACCAATTTTGGTAGCTTTGTATTGGGATCCTTTAACTCCCCAAATTTTGGCAGAATTATTTGAGAAACAGAAAATCTTTAGCATTCGATTAAATATTAGTAAACCCTACTGCACTAAACCAATTAATGTGAATTAATGTTAAGACCAAATGAGTTAGGACCAATTTTGTTAGATCACATTTAGCCAAGGTTAGTTACCCCTAAAAGGATTTAATTTATTGGTCAATAAAACTTAAGCAGTAGCTAAAACTTGATTTAAGACCTTCTGAACTAAAACATTTGTGTAGGGAGTTTGATAACTCCAAAAGACCTCAATCCAATTGAGTTGCCTTCTACACATCAGTAGCTATCCATAGAAATTTAGTTTGTAATTTTGTGACCAACATAGATTAAGTAGTGAATTAAACAGTGTACAACCAGTTCTGCCCTATTTAGGAAGTAACTAAAAACTGATTAATCCAAGTAAATTGAAACCAAATGGTATTGCTTGATGTATGCAGTGGCTGATTGTAGCACTTATGATTGTAATGTTGTGATGTTGATTGAGTTAGTGTAGTGATTGTTTGTATTGTTTGTTTAACGTTTAGACGAGAACGTTGCCGGAGTTATCAAGGAGGGGAAATTTGTTGAACCAGAAGATCAGGATCAGTATCACTTTGTGGAGCAAGGCAAGCTACTTCACTGAGCTTGCATCTATATACATCTATTTTGATTCACAGGTTTTACGTATAAGAAGCATAAGTGATTTACGTGGTGTTTGCCACTAAAGTTATGATTTGGAAAACCCTTTTACAAAATACAGGTACATTATTGAGACACCCGATATAGAGGTGTTAGTAGTGTGCAGTAATTTCTAAATGTATTTGTTTTTACTCAAAAGCCTTTTATAAAAATCTTTTGGTGAGATTACGATCCACCCAAGTTTTGGTTAAAAGTATTTTGCTATGAAAATTGGAAATGATTTTGAAAGCCTTTTCAAAAGTATATGAAAGACTATTTTTGCCACCCTATGTAGAAGTATCAGTTTGTTTATATAAAACTATAGGATGGGAAAAACATTGATTATTCAAAACTCCTTTTTCGAATCCGTGGATAAAATATGGTATACCGGGATGTCGGTATGGAAGTGGAGAAATGGAGTATGGTGATGTTTATGAAAAATGCACATTGTGTCTTTGTACTATGACTACCAGCCGATAACCTGTGCGACCACATTTACCCACATATGGGAAAGGGCGTAGTCATATAATTTGCTCGTGTTAGTACTGGATGCCTCAATAATGAGGATAACCTCGTTCCATGAGGGGATGGTCTGAGGACCTACCCCCTGACCTGGGTCCTCTAGAGAGAAGAACGCCTAAGGGCTGTTATGATATGAAATGGAGATAGAGGATTGAAGGGCTCCCTTGGGTCCGCCGGGCAGAACTACGAGTCCTCACACTTAGTTTCTGAGGATTTAAGTGTCGATGGAAAGTGTCGTAGAGGCAGGGTCCTATACTAGCATGAGTAAAGGACAGGCTATGGCCGGGAACTCAACTTCGCATACCCCTGGTATGGCGGGACGTGGCTGACACGATGAGTGACCGGATGGGTGTGGGAAAAGCGTGCTACCTCTGCAGAGGGTAAAACTATTCGAATAGCCGAGTCCTCGGATATGGACAGTTGGGAGGCTGTCCTAAGACCATGTGCAAGTTTTACAAAGTTTTGAGTTTGAAAGGAAAATGAAGTGGAGATTGTTTTATGCAACTGTACCAATGAGTTGGTATGAGGTTGCTGGAAAATGAGTGACCCTGAAGGGGCTATGTTCGGAAAAGGAGGAGTTTTGGAGAAAGGGACAAGATGGTGATTTTCGAGGAAAAAGTTTTAAAAGAGATTTCTTACCTTTTTAAACAAAGGTACATCTTCGAGAAAAAGGTTTAAAAAGACTTCTTACCTTTTTCAACAAAGATAGTGAGAAAACTACTTTCCAAAATGTTTTGTCTTCAACAAGATTAAAGATCTACTCTTCCCTTTTTCAATAAAGATATAGAGATGTTTTTCTAAAAATAAAAGTCTTTTAAAATTAAAAACTAGTGCATGTTCCTGTTGGGGTAGTTTGCGAGTACAATCAAATGTACTCACATTGGTTTCGTCCCTGGCTATTGTCTTAGCCAGATTTTAAAGAGGAGCAGTTCGAAGAAGAGGAGTTCACTGGCGTCTTTGCGAACTAGGGCGCTTCCCAGTCAGCTGCCTGTAGGGTTAAGGCTAATGACTTGGGCTCCACGTTGTTTGGTGATTCCGCTGCCAGTACCGGTTGAAGCTAAGGACTTCAATCAAGTAAGTATGTTTATTCGGTATCTATGGGTGTTCTGTGATACCAATTCAAGTTATGTGCAACAACAGACTGATCACGGGATTGTTGCAGGAAACATAACGAGTATCTCGGATAACTAATCCGGGGTCCTCACAATGTTGCCCATGGAGATATTGAGATTGGCTATATTCCCACAAAATACAACCTTGCCAATATATTCACAAACCCACTTGATGAAGCAAGATTCACTTATTTGAGGAATGAGCTAAATATCGTGGATTCAAGGAGCTTGACTTGACTATCTTGCATACACACCTATATCTTGACAATCTATTTGGTTTAGGTGTAGGCATGGACATAGGGGGAGTGCGGTCCTAACACATTGGACTGTCCCTCCCCCCATTATGCCAACATTAAGAACTCATTTGCTTCTCTATATTCGTTCTATGAATTGTGAGATTAAAATAACGAGTAGTGGTAGTGAACCTGATATGGGCACGACGGAGGAGGTGCAGCCCAATTTCAGGACTCCACCAAGCTAGGCATGTCTACTGTAATAAATCAGAATATCCGATTTATCCTTGAATCGGAATATCCGAGTTGCGTATTATTTTTAATAAGTGTCGTTTTGGGCCTGTCCAAAACGAACCAGTTAGGCCCATTAGTGGAGCTGGAGCTGCTAGGCATCGTTTTAGGGTTAGCTTTGAGTTGAGATTAAAAACTGTCCATAGACTTTGAGCTCTTTGGTGAAGCATCCCTCCAGGGACGGCGATGCCGTTTATCAGTTTGTAATAAAGATTGCTCCGAGGGTGCTTGTGTTCATCAAGTATTATCGTGCTCAGGTTAGAGGCGTGTGATCTTCACCACGTTGCTTGCTGGATTCGTTCCTCGTCTTCAGGTGACGTTCATCGATCGTTATTGGGAGATTTCTATCCGGGTACTCGCTGTGAAAGATCGGGACAACAATCATAGGATCATCCCCTGTGATCCTTATCAGAACCCAAGATATATCATCGCGGTGTCACGCCACAACACTCAAACATGGTGACCTAGGCCACCGCCCTCCTCCTTATGAGGAGTTGGTTCTTATTTGGGTCTTATTTGCAAATCTTTTAAAGTTCTCTTGGTTTTATGGAAAACACACTCAACTTGGCATTTCCTTGTTTGATTCTTGCAAGCATGAGTGTGAAGTACCAATGTCAGTTTGGCAATCTTAATCCCAAGCCTATCTTACCTAAAAACATTCTATCTTATGCACACAAATCTTCTATTGAAACTGAGGATAAAGGGTTCAGCAGGCCGGAATTTTGGTGTTTCCACGGAAATTTTGTCGGTCGTATTATCCGGTCCCTGACTAGATCGGAGTATCCGGTCCACCGGAATATCTGATCCAAGTCAGGATCAGAATATCTGACCTAGCGGTCAGTCACGTTTTCTTAAGAGAAGAGGTCGGGGTTAAGGGATCACTCGAGCACTTCTTCCATCCCCGATCTCCTCTCTCCACAAGCGCCACCGCCTGCCATCCCCACGCTGCCCCGGCATCTTCGGCCGTCCCCAACTTCGGCCCTTGGCCGGATTTGGTGCTCCTCCTCCCCGGCAACCCCTCCCTCCAAGCATTTTACTCAGTGGATGAGGGTAACTTCTCAAACCCTAGGTGTTCCTTTGAGGGTAGTGGTTCCCGTTGGTACTAGGAACACTAAGCTAGCACCCCTTGTGTCGATCTACTGTTAGACCTAGGATTCGAATCATTTTGTTGCTGCAGTTTTCAGACCGGATATTCCGATTCGTCACTGAACCGTAATTATCCGATTCTTGACTGAACCGAATATTCTGAGTTTCAAAGTTGGTGTTTTTCAGCAACACTTGTATTTGCGCAGGACTAAGTAGTATCAACTTAGGGATGCTCTCCTATTTTACCATGTATCATTCCTTGTTTTGTGACTTGTGTGTACTTATCCCTGTTGTCCATCTATTGCTTTATCTCACAAGTGATTCGAGTAGACCTCTGAAGTCCTATGAACACAAGCGTCATTTTATTGAGAATGAAGACGGGGTTGCAGTTAATGAGACTGAGTTAAGAAGGCAGGCAAGAGAGGCAGCAAGAAAAGAGAAAGTGCCAGCCAAGAAGAAGTTTGTGAATCAAACTTCCTCTAGACCTCCGAGGAAGGGCAAGGAAATTCGCCCCAACTACATGACCATGAACAGCGTTGACTATGCCAAAGTTCGTCAGTATAACTGGTATGAGAATATGCCAAGAGATAACGATATTGAAGATCCAAACTTCTGGTGCATGGAGCAGATCTATATATACAAGGACATCTAACTCCATTATTAGCATCCTATTCGCCCAATGCAACCCTTCAAACTGCAAGATATCAAGGCCGGCTTCTGCTTCCCTACATACCCCCCCGGGCGAACTAAAACTTAGTGAAGCAAATTGACGCTCTAGATCGCATCATACCTTTTCGCTAATTGAGGTCAGGGTTGGATATGGGTTTCACGTGGGGCCTGATCTAGGCCCGTATGACTCGTCTATACGCTAAAAAAACATCAGGGGCACATATTGTGTATGCGTATATGAAAATGTTGTATTCGTACTTAAGCGGGCACCAAACTGTCAGCAGGTATAAAAGGAGCCCTGGCCCGCATCGCCCACCATTGCCCCTGGCCTTGGATATGGGTTAGGGCTGGCTACCCGATTGAGAATTGTATTTTTTAGCCTTATAAGTTCTGGCGACTTTGCCAGGGGGTATGCACTGAAGCCTGCCTCATCAAGGCCAAGCCCAGTTTTGCTCAAGCTGCAGATATGATAGAACAGATGGGACTAGTTCCACTCATGGAGTTGCAATGTCCTTACAGTGTGCCCCTAGTCTTGCAGTTCTTCTCCACCTTGGTGATCGAGGGTGACATTGTCAAGACCATGAAGTGGATGTCTGGTAACACTCAGTGTGAATCCACTTTTGTTCGGTTTGCTGGTATCCTTGGCTATCCTTTCAGCGGCCATCCTCCTGTTGGTCGCCGTATGCATTCTGTTGAGAGACGCAACAAAAACGTGTTGAGGGACATGTATGGATCTGGTTCTATTATTGGCAAAAGTGATGGCCTCCTACCCCTCTATGATCAGCTTGTGCACATCTTTCGCTCAACTATTGCTCCCAGCGGAGGTAACAATGACAATATTGTCATTCCCCTTGCCAACCTGCTTTGCCTTGCTAAAGAGATTGTTGAGAATCAAGACCCGGACAGTGAGTTTGAGGTGGATGTGACGGATTTCATTTTTCATGAGATGTTTGATTCTATGGTCAGTGGGCTCATCATTCCATGTGCTCCCTACATCATGCTGCTCATCAGGGACACATTGAAGAACCACAACTTCAACAATTAACTATGTAGCCCCATCTTTACAAGAAGGTTTATCAGAAAAGATATGTGATCAAGCCGTCTTCTTCGGCTGCTACTCCTGCTAGAGGTTCCTTCATGGGAGATGCTCGTCGTGGCGCCACCCACTAGTACAGAATAGCTAATTGGCAATGTGCGGATTAGGCCCTTTGGCAACGTGTGGGCACACGTTGCCAGTGTCACGCTGCTGCTATTCGTACTGGCAACGTGTTCCAGCGCACGTTGCCAGTGCATGTAAGGTTTACAACGTGTCTCTGCGGCGCGCGTTGCCAAATTACACATACCGGCAACGCGTCCTGTAGATGTACGTTGTGCTTTTAGGATATGTAGCAGCAACGAAGGATATGTTGAAACGTAGGCATTGGAATGTGGCAGAGAATGATCACTGTGTGCTATGCCCTTTGAGAGCATATGAAGATAGACAACATCTGTTTTTCACATGTAACTTCAGTCAACGTGTGTGGAATTACTTGCAAATTCAGTGGACTGCTGGTGACAATATTCAGACAGTGCTTTCGTGTGCTAGAAGAAGCTTCGGCCATGTATTCTCAATGGAGGTGATCATAGTGGCATGCAGGCATATTTGGCTACAAAGAAATGGCAAAGTTTTTAGGCAGGAAAGACCTATGTTTGGCAGATGGAAGAGTGGTTTTGTTCATGACATGTCTTTGCTTAGACATCGTATGAAAGCGAAACATGTTCAGAGCTTTCAAGCATGGCTAGACGGACTACCTTAGTTTTTTGTACATAATAGTTCCCAGTTTTTCCTTCTTTATGTTTTGTTTTTTATTTGTACAGTTTGGTTTGGTTGAATGAGAAAATGGAAAATGCTGTGGGGCGGTTGCCCTACAGTCGAGCTTCAAAAAAAAAAAAAAACGTGCTCTTTGTGCACGCGTTGCTACCTCGTTTTTGAATATATATAATTTGTAAATAATTTATTTATTTCCAGCATTTGCACAGTAAATTAACAGCAGCATATAAAGTGTATGAAATAGCAGTAATAACATACAACGATACAGATAAGGGAGTATGCATATAAAGTCTCGCATAGGTACATAATTGAGTCAACCATGTGCTTACAACGTCGCCAAACATCAAGAGTTTTCATCCTAATTAAGGTACAAGTATGTAACAGCCCCAAATTTGTGAACCTAAAAACCGGAGTAAAATTTCCACTTTTGTGTTTCATTGCATCATGGCATCCATGTTCATTTGCTAAACACCACACTTTTTGGTTTGGCAACATTGAAAACCCCAAATGCCAAACTTGCTCTAACAAACTTCAAAACAATGGAGGCACTCAAACTTGCAAAACAAAATTACTTTGACATCTTATATTTGTCAAGGAAGTTCCAAGAGTTCAAATTAATATTTTGCACTTGCTTTAAAAATTCCAAAGTACTATCATTTTGGTTTTAGCAAAAATGCCATATCCAACCCTTCTAAACAAAAGTGGTTCAAAACATTTTATTTTGAGACACCAAAATTTGTGGAGCTTCTACAGGCTAAGGGGAGCCTCCCCAAATTTTGTCATAATTTTTGAAGTTGGTTTAGTGCCTCAGTTAAATGACTAAAGGTTGTTGTTTTTAAAAGAGAAACTGAAAAGGGACCAAGCTGTGGTGGAAGAAAATCTGCCAGGGGGCTTCTTGTAAAATCGTCTTCTTCCTCCCCTGTAGCGACCGCGCGAGAGCTCGACCTCCCGCCGCACCAGCTCGACGCCGGGCCCCCTCCTCTCTGCCTCCACCTGCAGGAGGACAAGCACCCCGAGGCCACGCTGCTCCCATCCCTCACCAGCCTGCTCCTCTGCCCCGTTCTCCTCTCTCTTCCTCCCGAGCACGAACCCTAGCAGCAATGGCCGCCGTGTGCGTCGCCGTCGCTTGAGCGCCCAAGGAGCAAATCGCGCAGGCCCATGAGATCCGCCTCGTCGTGCTGCTCCTCCAGGCGGAAGGAATCGCGCCGAGTTGCTGCGAATCGGCGCCGCCGTGTTCTTCTCCCTCGCTGCCGCCTGAGCGCAGCCGCGGGAAATCCGCCGCTGTTGACCTCCCTCCGCCGTCTCCGACCCCTCCGTTGTCTTGAGGGTGAGCTCCTGGCCCTTGCTGGCCCCTTCCCCTCTCCTCTCTCGCCGTAGTCTCGCCGTGCTGCTCGCCGTGGTCCCGTCGCCGTAGCCACCGTCGCAGTAGCTCGCGTAGCTCGCAGTCCGGTCGTGGAACCGGCATAAGCTGGGCTGAAGGCCGTTTCTCTCGGGCCCATAACCGGCCTTGGAGCCGGCCCAAACCGGGCGGACGGCCGGTCGTCTCCGATGCCAGGCCGGCCTGGAAACCGGCCCAGACCGGGCTGGAGGCCGGTTTAGCTGTGTTTTTTTTCCTCGCGATTCTTTTCTCGTTCTCCCTTCTCGCGCATGCCTCCCGCTCCTCCCCCGCGCCATTAGGGACATCGAACTCCAATGATTCTACTATTTCATCTCCCTCTTT
Source organism: Poa pratensis (assembly GCA_947311845.1). Taxonomy (NCBI): domain Eukaryota; kingdom Viridiplantae; phylum Streptophyta; class Magnoliopsida; order Poales; family Poaceae; genus Poa; species Poa pratensis. The sequence goes on from CAMZMU010000015.1 coordinate 683,995, forward strand.
CGAGTTGGGTAAATATATGTATTGTTGTTGAAAATAATTTATTAAAAGCACATGTTTAAAAGAGAGAGTTAATAAAAATAATAACTTGTCCTTGGATCATCAGAAAATCATGTGTAATATATCAAAATGCTCCGAAAAAGGTGAACTATCTAAAATCATCATCATCATGCATATTTGAGCACCACTAAAGAATTGCACTTGTTACCGGTTAGTAGAATCATTAAGTTAAATATGGGGTGTTTTCCTATCTGTTTGAAGTACTTATTCTCGCCGTACCCCATTTAAAATTGCTAGATAGCGTATAATAAGTTCAGTACATGTAAATTGTCATGCCATCATGTGTTTGCGCATTGCATTTGTTAAAGCATGTGTGGTGATTGATTGCTCCTTCCCGTGTGTTATGCTTCAATAGATCAAGCAGCCGGGTTTACGCCACAATACCCCGACGATCCGTACTACCAGCACGTTGAGCAAGGCAAGTGTAATCCCCCTCTGAGCATGTCTTATCCTATTTTCCGCAAATATTTTCTCCACTAGAATATTGCATGCGGTTCCAAATGTCAATTTGATTGGATTAGAGTATCCTATAGCTGCATTAAGATTCCGATGCCATTACCTGTTTCCCCTCCTATTAACCATAGGATTGTATTGTTGGCCTGAGATACTGAACTATGAAATGTTGATGCTTAGCCATGCTTAGTTAAATGCTTAGTCTTCCGATGGATATTTCATGTTGGAAACAGGTGTTGAAATGTCCGGATGATGGTGGAGAATTTGGGGTGGCAGGTAATAAAATGCTTAAAGGTGGGGATGAGAGGCCACTATGGTATGGTGGTGTTTTGTCTCACTCTCGCCGCCCAGGTGCGAGTTCTTTACCTCTTGAACCAAGAATGAGCGCGCTTCCATTCGGTGGGGTATATGGAGCCCCCGTCGACCAACTAACTTGAGCGGGACTAGCCAGGGTCCTCTAGTTCGGGCTTCCATTTGTGCGTGCGTTGAGATGGTGGCCAAGACTGAGATGAGGATGGTGGTGTTTAGGAAAATGAGTGGCCACGGGACAGGGTGTTGGAGGCACTGAACCTGTCCCGTCCTCACTGATGATCCTGGGTTAGTCTTTAACAAGGTAAAGGTTGTAACCGCTCCCACTCAGCCGTCTTTCCCCGGAAGAGAGCTAATGATCAGGCAATGAGCCGGACGGTACCGAAGGTAAACACAGTGCACCCCTGCAGGGTTAAATCTTTTCGAAAAGCCGTGTCCACGGTTACGGACAACTTGGGAAAGGACGATAAGATCATAGAATAACTTGAACGGAATGATTAAAAACTGAGTACTAAAGGTACTACTCAAGAATGCAAGGTTAGCTTCCTCGAGGGTGATTCGGGGAGGTGCCTTTGTAGAACAGGTACCATGATGATGGTGGTTGATGATGAGAAAGGTGATCAAAGAAAAGAGTTACTTCTTACCCCTTTTTCAAAATACTCTGATTAGTCGATGCCATGGAGTTATGTTTTTCATAAATAAAATCAGCTTTATGCAAAACAGCCATAAAACCTTGAAAGCCTCATCGAGCTAAAGCTCTATATATAATCTTGCGAGTTCGTCGAACTCAACGTCGTTTGTTTTGTTTCAGAGGAGGACTTCCCCGACCTCGAAGGTGGGTTCTTTGTGGACGTCGACGAGTAGTCTGGGGTTCCCAGGTGGCAGCTTGGGACATCCCGGTACAGCTGGCGCTAGATGTTTATCTGTAGGCCTCTTAGGCCATAATTTGGATCTTGTTGTTTAGAACAACTTAATTCGCTTCCGCATGTTGTAATGTTGGGTATGTGACCTCTGGTTGTATTTTGCTATCTTTCTCTATTATAAGAGTTGAACTATAATGCTTTGAGTCGTAGAGTCTGTGATGTGCCAGTTGTTCAACAAGTCTTGATCTCTCTATTATGCATTGATAGTTGTGCCTGTGTTAAGGCATCAATCGGGGTGTTGCGTTGCCGATGATCAATTCCGAGCAACGCCTGCCAAAGGTTTTGGCCAGGGAGTGGTAAACCCGTAACCTCCGGTTGTATCGCTTAACCGGTGACACACAACATCACTGTATAGCAGTCAGGTCGGGGCGCCACAAGTTGGTATCAGAGCATGACTGCCTGTAGGAAACCCTTCTACTGGTCGACGTTGAGTCTAGTTTTGTGAAAATATTTTTAACCAAAAAATGAGTTGTGAAAACCATCTTAGGATTCTTTTTCCTCCTTATCTGGTTACATTCTAATCTCGGAGCAATCTTATCTCGATTTGGGTTTAAAGTTTTACTCCTCGTGATCCTAAGTTTTTGAAGTAAAAGATGAGAAACGGGGTTGGGTTCTACCTTTAGTGTTATGCGTCCGGTTGCTCCCGCTGCGTTGCAATCCAAAATCAACTCAGATGTTTGAACACTGTTATTCCTACTAAGCCTAATCACTTAATCTTTCTCTGGGTTCTAACCCAAGGACTTGAACCGAAGGTCCCGGATTGTACTTTGATTCTAGTGTGTTGAATTATGTGGGTTGTGACCCATGTGATCCTCATGCTAATTGTGAATCCCGGTACATGAAGCTGCCCTTTTACCCAAGTCCTTGTTTTTGGTAATGTTCAACCATTTACCACACCTCGGATGACTATGTAACTCTAACTCTGTCATAGCTGGAGATTCTGTCTTGGAACCATCTGGGTTATGACCAGAATTCTCTTAGCGAATCCCCCATTGACGAGGTTATGCTCTGTGGGTACCCCAGTTTAAGGGTACCTGGTGCACGTGATGATCAAAGAAGCCCAAAGATTAATCGAAGCCCATGAAGGAAGGCCTAAAATGAAGAGTGTTTTCCAAGTTAGATCAAGTTATAGTCGGTTAAGGCTTTCCATATATGTAACCTTGGTCGGTTATGTTTCCCGAGACCCAGCCTCCTATATAAAGGCTGGGAGGGTGATCGATCAAGGCAAGCAATCCATAGCCACCAAAACCTCGACGAGATCTACTGCTCGTCAACCCTTGTAACCTCCATATTCAAATCATAAACACAGACAAGCAGGAAGTAGGGGTTTTACCTCACTCGAGGGCCCTGAACCTGGGTAAATCCAGCTTGTCAGCCGTCGATTCCACCAATACTACGCGTTCTCTACCACACAATCAACCCTAGGTATAGCAACCATGGGACTTGCCGAGGGCACACCTCGACAATTGGCGCCGTCTGTGGGAACAGGTAGTATTGGGCTCACGGTTTCGCCGGTTTCATCATCAAGCGGCCACCCGACGATCGCATCTGCACAAGGTAACTCGCCTACTGCATCATCAAAAAGCAAATCACAACCACCGTTGCAAACAGCAACTCGCCGGCAAGATCCACCAGCATCAATTCAAAAAGCGATCACTCGCCAAAATCTCCAAGGAGGCTCACGCCGCACTCGATGGAAGCTCAACAAGCCTTCGCCGGACTCGAATCAGGTTTGGATATTACGGTTGGAAAATTTAACTTCTTTGTCGATAAAGATGGTGTGCAGGACCTGTTAGATCCACTCGACGTGGAGACACTCGACATGGAGACAATCGACAACGCTTCGACTGCAACACCATCCATCTTGGGCGCGACATCGTCACAGATCGTCCCGATCCAATCGCCAAGCGACTCTGCAACGTCCATGACCTCGCAAGAGTTCCGTGACGAGGTGGCAAAAAGATTTGGAAGAAGCGAGATCGAATCTGCGTACCGCCCAAACAACTCAATCGAGTCACTCGACGACATCGTCGACTGCAACGACGTCGCGGGGAACGAAGAGAACATAGACGACAACATATATCTCGCCGATCTCAACGGCCCAGAAATCCGTGCTAGCCACGAGATATTCACCTGCGACGCAGACAGCCTGGACAAAGCACTCGAAGATATACTCGATTGTGGCGGAAACCCCAACAAGCAAAGCAACTCCAACATGAGCCTGGACGACGACGCCGAATCCATAAAACGCATCAGCAACACATGGATGGAGGATCGGGTGGTACCGTATCAGGTATATACCGCGAGTACAGCAGAAACATCAGCAGCCGCAACATGCCGTCGACCTACAGAATACCCTTGCACAGTCACCATGCCAGACGGAACAACCACGCTGACCATCACCGCAGAGATGGCGGAAAAAGTGAGCAAAGTAATCGAGAGCTGCACATGCTACCAGCAAACGCAACTCCAGAAGAGGTATTACCTTACAATATTTCCAATGGCAAGAATCGATACGGTTAAAAATTACCGAGCAGTACTCGAAGAACGCAAAAAGCAAGCCAGCATATCGAGTGCTCGACGAAGAGCATTGTCTGTAAATTCAACAGGCAGAAACGACCCGCGCGGTCACGATTCATAAACCTCGGAGACGCAGATCGTGCAGCGGTCACTCGAAACCTAAACCCAGCCTTTATGGCAGTCGACGCGGAAGGAGTTCCCATACCTACTGAGCCAGCCGGGGCGCTGATGACGCTAGGCACCTACCTCAGAACAATCGAACCTCCTGCAGGAGACCCAAAGAGGGATCAGCACCTCCAACTGTACAAACAACTGGCAATAGCAGCACAAGCCATACAGCATCCACAAGCAACTCCAAGGAGAGATACAGATCGGGACCGTCGCAGTCGAAGCCCTCGGGGAAGGAGCAGTCGAAAAAGCTCACGCCGTCATCGTTCCAGTAGGAGCCACTCGAGGAGGTCATACAGCAACAGCTCAGACTCGGAAGCAGAAATCGGGCCATGTGGAGCGCTATGCTTCACTCGACGGATCCGGGAGGCTCGTATGCCCAAGAAATTTTCGCTAGCTACCACGCCTAAGTTCAACTGCAAACAAGAGCCATCAGGCTGGCTAGAAGATTACAGGCTGGCAGTCGGATGTCAGCGCGGCACCACAACTACAGCTATGCAGTACATACAACTTATGATGGAAGGAACGGCTCGCGATTGGCTCAAATCGCTACCCGAATCATACTACGATTCGTGGGAACACTTCAAGGGATTTCATCAAATACTTCGAGCCTCTATGTGAGCGCCCCAAAACCTTCGAGGAGCTCCGGACCTGCAAGCAAAAGTCAGATGAATCTCTGAGATCGTACATACGGCGGTGGACCACCATCCGTAACTCAGTAGGCAACGTATCAGAAGATAGGGCAATCGACGCCTTCAAAAACGGACTCTGGAGGGAAGACTTCAAAGAAACACTTGGTCGAGAAGACCCAAAACAATGGCCGCACTCATGGTACTCGCAACAAAGTGGGCAGACGGAGAAGACTCCGTACGAGGCACTCGACCCGTAGCATCACATGAAAATCACGAGGGGGCAGTCGAGACCGCAGAGATAGCTACAGAGATGATCGAAGGCGCAAACGCAAGAATCGTTATCACGACGATGACCATCCAAACTTCATTGCAGCAGGCTTTGTCCAGTCAAGGGACAGTCGCGACCAAACTGACAGACGACCCGACGATCATCGTGATAATCGAGATCATCATACGACGACCGCCGAGGTAATCGAGACCCGTACAGACGATCGACGTGACAGTCGAGAACACAGACGCGACGACCGCGATAGCTACAGAAGGCCAGAGTGGCGCAGGCGAGCAGACAAAGAGCCTGAGCGCTCAGTCGAAGAGAGGATGAACGATTATTGCAGATTCCATCTTTACAGAGGGGATGATGGTAAGCTTCGCTCTAGCCACTCGCTGAGAAATTGCAGGGAATTCGATCAACTCGCGATTGAACATATATCACGAATGCAAAGAGAAGGACGTGCACCTCCTCAACTGACGCAGCTCCATCACTACATCACAAGCACAGCCTGTTCAGGCATATCCAGCACCGCAACAAGTACAACAAGCACAGTTATATTCCATACCACCGCAAACACAGCCTACTCAGGTGTATACTGCACCAGCACCAGCGCAACCGACACCAGTATACATGGTGCCAGCACAACCCGTTACGGGAACACAAATGGCAGCAGCCGTGCACCAGATGCAGCAGGAGATGAACAAAAATATCCCGTAACTCGCGGCAGATGAACATGATCCAGCGAGGACGTCCCTCCAAAAGAGAGCAAAAATTACACACTCGACACGTCAATATGGCGGTCATGGCACCCCAGCCGTCACAATTTTTTGAAAGGATCAGAAACTCCGATTGTCTTCAATCGAGAGGACCACCCACCCGCAGTATATCGACCAGGGCATGCAGCCTTGGTACTCGACGCCCAAATCGGAGGCTACGCCATGACCAAGGTCTTCATGGACGGAGGTAGTGGCCTCAACATAATCTTTGCAGATACGCTACGCAGAATGAACAAACCAGTCGAAAATCTGCCAAAATCCGCAAATACCTTCCACGGTATCGTTCCAGGCAAAGCAGTGCTCCCAGAAGGCGTACAACTCGATGTTACGTTTGGAGATCCTACTCACTTCAGAACCGAGTCGATTGAGTTCGAAGTGGTCGATTGGAAGTCACAATACCATGCAATACTTGGGCGCCCCACTTTCGCTCGATTCATGGCCGTCCCACACTACGCCTACCTCAAGCTCAAAATGCCAGGACCAAAAGGAGTCATCACGATCAACGGGAACTTTCAAAGGTCAGATTCATGTGACCGTGACTTCAGCAAAATCTCAGAGATGTATGGGATGGAGCAATCATTCGCCAAACTCGAGGTTTCTAACGACCGCACACTTCTGCCGGAACACAAGAGGTTAGCATCCGACAGACAATTCAATGCAACCAACGACACAAAAAGCATCAAGTGCACCCAACTGATCCCTCAAAAACAGTCAACATATCATCGAGTCTTACCAGCGAACAGGAAAATGCGCTCGTCAATTTCTCCGTAAAAACTGGGAAATATTCGCATGGTGCCCAGCTGATATGCCAGGTGTCCCCAGAGAGTTCGCCGAGCATTCTCTACAACTCAAGCCAGGGTCTAGACCAGTCAAGCAAACTATGCGCCGTGTTTCCGATCCCAAAAGAGGTGCAATCGAGGCAGAAGTTGATAGGTTACTTGCTGCAAAGTTCATTCGAGAAATCAAAAAGGCAGACTGGGTTGCTAACCCTGTACTGGTCGAAAAGAAGCACTCAGACACCCTGCGGATGTGTGTAGATTTTACAGCCCTAAACAAATGCTGTCCAAAAGATCACTTTCCATTACCACGAATCGATCAGATCATCGACTCAACAGCAGGATGCGCTCGGTTATCATTTTTGGATGCATATTCAGGATACCATCAAATTCGGATGAAAGAAGAAGACGAAGACAAAACAGCATTCATAACCCCACTCGGGGTCTACTGCTACACAACCATGCCTTTCGGGCTCAAAAACGCAGGCGCAACCTACCAGCGCATGATGCAAAACTGTCTACAAGAACAGATAGGACGCAATGTTCAGGTCTACGTCGACGACATCGTCATCAAGACTGAAAAGGAGGACACATTAATCAGTGATCTACAGGAGACATTCAAGAATCTCAATCGATACAACATCAAGCTTAACCCAAAGAAATGCACCTTCGGTGTCCCAGCTGGACAACTCTTGGGTTATTTGATATCTGCACGTGGAATCGAAGCAGACCCAGAAAAGATACAAGCTATACTCACAATGAATAGACCTACCAAACTCCATGAGGTACAGCAGCTAGCTGGTCGAGTAGCAGCACTCAGTCGATTCATCAGTAAACTAGGCGAAAAAGCACTTCCATTTTACAAATTGATGAAGAAAGCAGACAAGTTCGAGTGGACGGATGAAGCTGAAGCCGCTTTTCTCGAACTCAAAAAGATGCTCACAAGCCCGCCAATCCTCGTAGCACCTAAGGAAAATGAGCCACTCTACCTATATATCTCAGCCACCAACCGAGTGGTCAGCACAGTGCTGGTGGTCGACCGCATGGAAGAAGGACATAGTCAAAGCATACAGAGGCCAGTATATTACGTAAGTGAAGTTCTTTCCCCGTCCAAACAGCGGTACCCACAATATCAGAAATTGGCGTACGCCGTATTCATGACCTCAAGAAAGCTGGCGCACTACTTCACAGAACACCCGATAACGGTGGTCAATAAATCAGCGATTGGAGACGTCCTCACAAACCCCAACGCAACGGGGCGCGTAGCAAAATGGCTCATCGAGCTGGGCCACTAGGAATCAAGTACGAACACCCGAAAGCCATCAAATCACAAGTCCTACCCGATTTTCACACCGAGTGGGTAGAAGCCCAATTGCCAGGGGTACCTGACGTATCAAATTCCTGGACAATGTATTTCGATGGGTCCAAAAAGAATGAAGGAGCAGGAGCGGGCGTCATACTCATATCACCAAAAGGCGACAAACTGCGCTATATCTTGCAAATGGGTTTCGAGTTCCCATCAAATAACGAGGCCGAATACGAAGGTCTAATCCATGGCATGCGCATGGCAAAAGCCATGGGATGCACTCGACTAATGATTTATGGCGACTCTAACTTGGTTGTGCAGCAAACAATGAAGGCATGTGATGCAATCGCAGACAACATGATCGCTTATCGGGATTTGTACAACATAATGGAGGGCAGCTTCGATGGCTGTGAACTACGACACATAGGGAGAGAAAGCAATGAAGAGGCCGACAAATTAGCCAACATTGCTTCCACAAAAGCACCAGTCCCGCCGGGTGTTTTCTTTGAACGAATAGAACGTAGGTCAATCGACAAACGACCATCGGCTACGACACAGCTACAGACAAAAGCAAAGCGCCAAGCACAGAGGATCCTCCGATTGAGGTACTTCTCATTGAGCCAATATGGACTCAACCTTTTCTCGCATACATACTTCGCAATGAACTACCAGAAGATACAAACGAGGCCAGACGTGTCACTCGACGGGCAAAAGCATACACCATCATAAACGGTGAGTTGTACAAACGCAGCACCTCAGGTATGTTCCAAAGATGCATTGCACTCGAAGATGGCAAGGATCTCCTTCGGGACATTCATGCCGGTACTTGCGGGCACCACGCGGGCAGTCGATCACTCGTAGCCAAAGCCTTCCGAGCAGGGTTTTACTGGCCTACAGCGCTAAGGGATGCAGAGGACATAGTCAAAAGATGCATTGGTTGCCAGAAGTTCGCTTCCAAGCCACATGCACCCGTCAGCACTAAAAACCATACCATTAGCATGGCCTTTTGCCCAATGGGGGCTTGACATGGTGGGACCACTGAAGAAATCATCAAAAGGAGGTCATACTCACTTGCTAGTGGCAGTCGACAAATTCACCAAATGGATCGAAGCAATCCCTATCGCAAGCTCAACAGCTTCTACGGCAGTTCGTTTCATACAATCGATCATGTATCGATTTGGAGTAATGGATAGCATCATCACTGATAATGGTACAAACTTCACGGCGGAAGAGTTCAAATCCTTTTGCAAGGAACAAAACATCAAATTAAACTACGCCTCTGTGGCACATCCACAATCCAATGGGCAGGTTGAAAAGGCCAATGGACTCGTATGCAGTGGCATCAAAAAGAGACTCTTAGTACCACTCAAAAGGGCCGCGGGTGCATGGGTAGAGAACTTCCATCAGTATTATGGAGCTTACGGACCACTCCAAACGCCTCCACACAGTATACACCGTTCTTCATGGTCTATGGTGCGGAGGCAGTATTACCATCTGACGTCAAGTTTAATGCACCACGAGTGGAAGCATATGAAGAAAACGACGCGAACAAGGCACTCGAAGATGCAGCCGATTTGCTGGAAGAAGCACGCAATACGGCTTTGGCACGAACAGCCGTTTATCAACAAGACCTCCGCAACTACCATAGTCGTCGATTACGCACACGGTCCTTCATGGTGGGAGACTTGGTGTTGCGGGAGAAACAGAAGAAAGTCCATAAACTTGCATCACCTTGGGAAGGACCTTACATTGTCACAGAAGTCATCGAAGGAGGAGCCTATCGATTGAAGAACGCAAAGACGGGCGAAGTAGCATCAAACCCATGGAACGTGGCGCACCTGCGTCGATTCTATGCATAGATCTTTTAACCTCGTATGTAATAGCACATAAGGCCAAAGAATCAGCAAGTTTCAGACGCACTCTTTTCCCTTACCAGGGTACCTAAGGGGACTGGAAGGTTTTAATGAGGCGGCTTGCTGATAGAACACATATTTTGAATAAAGATACATGTTCCTCCATATTTCTCATATATGCTTTTACGCTACTCAACCAATCGGGAACTCGATCGTAAAAACATAAGCATCAAAATTCTAGCTCAAAAATCAGTGAGCACAAAGACTTACAGCTCACCGACATACTCGGGGGCTGGGTCAAACAGACAACCCAAATCCCACTCGACATGCTCGGGGGCTGGGTCAAACAGACAACCCAAATCCCACTCGACATGCTCGGGGGCTGGGTCAAACAGACAACCCAAATCCCACTCGACATGCTCGGGGGCTGGGTCAAACAGGAAACCCAAAATCACGCTCGGGGGTTGACTCAAATAGGAAACACCAAACCCACTCAAAAAAACTTGGAACCTGGTACAAATCAAAAACACAGACATGTCTTGTCAAAACGGCGAGTGCACGCCTGAGATGTCACAATTGACTTCAGGGGTAAAATTAGCATTCACATTCGAGTGGTGGTTTCGAGACTACAATCGACGCAAGGATTCGACTAGCAAAGGTACTCCCATGGGAGCGTATCAAAAGTTTGTTGCGATTGATCAAAAAGGAGCAAAATTATTGAGATTATCCTCTACTTCAAACGAAATAAAGCATAATCTCGGGGGCTACTCCCATGGGAGCGCTGACGCGCTCCCATAGATTTCAAAGACAAAATATTTCGATTGACAAAAAGCAGAGTAAAAGGATGATTTGAGATTGTCCTCTATTGCAAGACAATAAACCACAATCTCGGGGGCTACTCCCATGGGAGCGCTGTCGCGCTCCCATAGATTTCCAAACAAGGTAAGAAAAATTCACTCGAATACAGGCTCGATTGAAAGCATTAAATACTTCACAAAACAAAGAATCAAACTTCATAAATTCCCGAACTATGCCAATCGCAGATGTTTCGGATGCTGCATACGCAAATGTAAAGGTAAGACACGCCGAGCAATCGAGATGGGCCGAGGGACACTCCAACAGTGTTTTCCCTTGAAATTTTCCGTGTCAACAGACATGATGAAAATCCTGACGGACGCGTTAGGTATCAAAAGTTAAACTGCAGAACGAATCAGTAAGACCTACAAATGGCCTGAGTCGAGTCTGTCCAGTATGTTCCAGCTTCGAGTCCGGAGACTCGAACCTGATTGAAGGCTAGTATGGTGTGGGGACCCCGGACTAGCTGTCCGAAATACCCGATTATGCTTAACACAACGATCCCGTGATCAGTCTGTCGTTGCACATAATCTGAATTGGATACCAAAGTTTACATCCATTACAGTTCCGAATTAAAAGTCTTACATAATGGTCATTTAGACCAAGTTCTTACATAGGTGCCTTCAAGGGCCAAACCAAAATATCAGCGGAAGCTAAGGCGTAGTAGACATCATATTCTAACGATGACGACCCGACAGGCAGCTGACTTGTGGAGATCCTTAGTTGGCGTAGAAGTCGCCATATTCCTGCTCGGCGTAGTGTTCCTCCTCGTAGTCTGGCTAGGACAATAGCCAGGGACGAAACCAATATGAGTACATTTGAATGTACTCGCAAACTACCCCAACATGAGTATGCACTAGTTTTATTTTAGTTGACAACTTTTATTTATTTTAAACATCTCTATATCTTTATTGAAAAAGGTAAGAATAGTTTTATAACTATTTTTGAAAGAAACCACCATCTCATTTTCTCCAAAACTCCTCCTGTCTCTGACCATGGCTCACCATGGTCCATCTATTTCAACAACTCATACCACTCCATGTGGTATAGCTGTGTAACACCATCTCCAATTCAGTTTCTTTTTAAACTTAAAAACTTTTCCAAAAACTTGCACATGGTCAAAGTAGGGCCTCCCAACTGTCCATATCCGAGGACTCGGCTATTCGAATAGTTTTACACTCTGCAGAGGTAGCACGCTTTTCCCACATCCATCCGGCAACTCATCGTGTCCGCCACGTCTCGCCATACAGGGTGTATGCGAAGTAAGCCGCCGACCATAGTCTGTCCTTTGCTCATGCTAGTATAGGATCCTTCCTATATGACACTTCCAACACACTTAACCCAGCCCTTCGGAATCTAAGTGTGAGGACTCATAGGTTTTGTCCGGCGGTTTATGGTGGAACCTTCAATCCTCCTCCTTATCTTTCATAGGGTTTGAGCGAGGACCCGGGTCAGGGGATGACCAACACACTATCCCCTCATGCATGACGGAGTCATCTCCGTCGATGAGGTATCCAGTACTAATATGAGCAAACTATATGGCTAAGCCTTTTCCCATATGTGGTGGATGTGGTCGCACAGGTATCGGATGGTTGACGTAAGTACAAGGACACACTGTGCATTTTTCATAAACATCACCATTTTTCCTCTTCTCCATTCCAACACCGACATCTCGGTATTTCATAATCTCACAAGTAATTTCAAAGGAGTTTTGAACAAAACGTAATTGTTTTTCCCATCCTATAATTTGATATAGCTATCTTATATTTCTACATAGGTGGCAAAATAATTTCCATATACTTTTGAAATGGGTTTTATAAATCTTGCCTTGAGAGTAAAACATGTTATGAAAGTAGATGCATATGTTTGTAGTGCAAGCTCAGAGAATAGCTTGCCTTGCTTGGCAAAGTGATCTTGCTCTTGTTCTTCAATTTCAGCAAACTCTCCTTCCTCGATATATCCGTCAACGTTCTCGTCTAATTAATAAACAAACAATGCAAACAATCACTAAGCTATACAAGCAATCATCTCAACACAACAATCATGAACATCACACATAGCTACCACACACATCAAACCATACAATTTGGTTTCAAAATATTTGAATTAACATCATTTATTTATGTTCAACATTATGGCAGAAACTTGTGGAACATGTTTAATTCAATAACTTGAGTTCTGTTGGTCACAAAAATACAAACTAAAATTCTATGGAAAGCTACTGATGTGTAGAAGACAACACAATTGAGTTTGGATTAATTTGAGTTACCAAACTCCCTACACATTTGTTTGAATCCAGAAGCTTAATAATCAAGTTTTAGCTACCAATTAAATTATGTTGCTCCTAAAATTAAATCCTTTTAGGGGTAACTAAACATGACTATATGTGATCTAAAAAAATTGGTCCTAAATCATTTGGGTTAACCATTTAACATATTTAAATGTTTGATTGCAGAAGGGTGTTCAAACTTCAATTTCATGCTAAACAATTAATACTACACAAATAATTCTACCAAAATTTGGGAAGCTAATACAAGGCAGTACTAAGCTAGCAAAATTGGTTTGGAATTATTTGGACTAACAGAGTATCATAAACAAACAAGTTTAGAATTTAAACCTTCTGTAGTATTTTTAATAATACTTTTTATTTATTTAATTAAATGACATGGGACCAATTGGGTTGGTTAAACATTTTCATAAGCTTTCCAGAACAATTGATTTTGATTTATTTGGATTCCTAAATCTTGAGATATTGATTTTCTAAGTTGATGCTAGTACTGAAATTTCCAGAGAAAACTAAATTAGAAATTCTCTCTGTTTGGATAATGTTGAAAGTTATGACAGGTGGGGCCTACACGTCAGCGACAGAGTGTGCGGTTGGAAATTAATAAAATCCTGACGAGCGGGGCCCGCCCGTCAGTCTCTCTCTCTCTTTCTAATACACGAAGCGGTACGCAACCGTTGGATCGAGATCCAACGGTCCACGTGCGACGCGACGACGGCGACCAAAATTTGGCGGCGCTGCCGCGCCGGCGGCGATGTGGTGGACGGATGTCTCACCTAGGGGGCACGGGAAGGCACGGTGATGACGCGAATCGACGGCGGTGGTGAGGTGGAAGCTCCTGGATGAGTCCTACTTGCTGGGACGGCGGCTAGCTCCGGCGGCGTGTCGACGAACTTCCCACGGCCACGGCAGCTACTCCGGCGAGCTCCCTACGGCGTTCCTGTGCACGATCCAGAGGGAAAAAGGGGCGGGTGAGTGTGGTGAAGCTGTGGCATCATGCTACGAGGCATAGAGGGGAGAATAGGGTAGAGCAGCGCGGCGGCCGTGTCCGACCTTGACGGCGGCCGTGGCGCAGCAATGTCCGCCCTCCGGGCAGAGCACGGTGAAATTGGAGCGAGGGAAAGGGAGATGGGGTGGTGTGGAGTGAGCAGAGGGTTCGGGGGTGGTTTTATAGCGGCGGATGCCGGCGTTCATGGGCGAGGTGCACGGGCGTGTCCACGGCGCACCGGCAAGATCTTTTGCCCGAGGCTGACGAGGCACGGCGAGGGGCGGGCAACGCGGTGACGAGCGAGGCTCTAGTGTCTTCTAGAAGGCCTGGGCGGAGTGGCACGCGTCGAGGTGCAGAGGGTGGGGCGAATTTCATCGGCGCCGTCCAAGTGCTGCTGCGGCGGCAATGGGGGACAGGGCGGCGATTTCGGCAACGGGGTGCTCGAGTTCGTGCAGAGGGCGCAGAGGCGACGACCGTGGACGGCTGCGAGCGAGAGGGGGGCCTGGGGGGCCCGGGGAAACGGCGACGCGCGCGGCGTACGGCGACGACACGGCGACGGAGAGGTAGCCGATGACATTTTTGCCAAACCCCCCCCCCCCCGGCTCCTGTGCTCTGCTCCTTTTCCTTCTTCTTTCTTCTAATTACTTTTTAGTCCTTCTGTTTAATTGCAGTAGCACTTCTTGATTTAATTTGAGGCACTAAATCAATTTATAAAAATTTGCCAAAATTTGTGGGGCCTTCCCATAATGTGCAGAAGCTCCACAAAAATTGGTTTTGCAAAATAAAATGTTTTGAAACATTTTCTTTTATAGTGTTTCAATTATGGTATTTTAATTTATTTCTACTTTGTTTACTTTTAAATTTTAAAACTAGTTTGAAAATAATATTTTGAGAGAGATAAGTAGTAAGGATGAGATGGGAGGGTTTGCACTACCACTCCACTGAGTTTTGTTGGAAACAAATTGAGATCCTCCTTGGAGAATTTGTGTGGCACTTGCCACATTTATTTTCTTGTTTTGCTTTTACTTTATTTCTCTCCTTTCTTCATGTTTGTTTTTAGAGCAAGCAACACACCAACAAGAAGAAATAAACCACACAAGCAACAATGGGAGATCAACACATATAATTAAGCAAAAGTTTTTGTTGGCTCTCATTTTTGGAATAATAATACTGATTAATATTTTTGGGATGTTACAATCCTTCCCCCCTTAAATAAATCTCGTCCCGAGATTTGCTAGGCCTGGGTACTAAAGAGGTCTGGAAATTCGCTTCGAAGATAATCTTCGCGTTCCCAAGTTGCTTCTTCTTCAGAGTGGTTAGTCCACTGGACTTTGTAAAACTTGATCGCACGTCTTCGGGTAACACGAACATCTTCTTCGAGAATTTTGAGGGGTCTCTCACGATAAGTCAAATCTTGGTTCAGGTCGATGGAGAGGTGGTCGATGTTTTTGAAAACATCAGGCTGGTCAGGAACTTCAAGACACTTCCGGAGCAAGGAAATGTGGAAGACATCATGATAATCTCCTAACTCCTGGGGTAACTCCAGCTGATAGGATACTTCTCCTCGACGAGCAATGACCTTGAAGGGTCCAATATACCTTGGCGCTAACTTTCCTTTGACATGGAAACGCTGCATTCCTTTGAGGGGTGTCACTCGGAGATAAACATAATCTCCGACACTGAAGTGAGGTCACGGCGCTTGGTGTCAGCGTAACTCTTCTGACGGGATTGGGCAGTTTGAGGCGTTCACGAATAAGCTGAACTTGCTCTTCAGCTTCACGGAGGGTATCTGGTCCGAACAATTTGCTTTCTCCGGTATCGGACCAATTCAGGGGTGTACGACACTTCTTGCCGTAAAGGGCTTCAAAAGGGGCCATTTGCAGACTGACTGATAACTGTTGTTGTACGAGAACTCTGCAAACGGAAGACAATCTTCCCACTTGGAACCATAGGATAGAACACATGCGCGAAGCATGTCCTCCAATATCTGGTTCACTCGCTCAGTTTGGCCATCGGTCTGGGGATGATAAGCTGTGCTAAATGCTAACTTGGTTCCGAGGGCTTCATGAAGGGATTTCCAGAATCTTGAGGTGAATTGCGTGCCTCTATCAGATACAATCTTCTTAGGCACACCATGCAGGCTCACTATTCTGGAAATATACAAGTCTGCTAACTGATGTCCCCGATAGGTGGTCTTGACAGGATGAAATGGGCAACCTTGGTCAGTCGATCAACGATGACCCAGATTGAATCATGGCCTCGGTTGGATCTTGGAAGTCCGGTAATAAAATCCATTCCAATCTCATCCCACTTCCACTCGGGAATTTTCAAAGGTTGAAGCAATCCAGCGGGTCGCTGATGTTCAGCCTTAACTCGCTGGCAGATGTCACACTTGGCTACGAATGAACCAATCTCTCGCTTCATTCCATGCCACCAAAATCTTTCTCGAAGGTCTTGGTACATTTTGGTTCCGCCGGGGTGGATTGAATAAGGGGTCTCATGGGCCTCCTTCAGGATTAACTCCTTAAGTTCCGTGACATTGGGCACACAGATACGGTCATTGAATTTCAGCACTCCTTCAGCATCTTCGGTAAAACCGGGTGCTTTGCCGAGGGAAATCTTCTTCCTAATTCCCTCTATGCTTTCATGACCTTTTGGGCTTCTTTGATTTGATCCATCAGGGTTGGGGTTAACTCTAATTGGCGAGATAACCATGGCTAACAAGCTCTAGTCCAAAATCTTGGAACTCTTTGAACAAGGCTGGCTGTTCGGCTTGGATCAGGGCATTCAGGGTGCAAGGTTTGCGACTAAGGGCATCGGCAACTACATTAGCCTTTCCAGGGTGATAATGGATTCCAATATCATAATCCTTGATTAATTCCATCCATCTCCTCTGTCGCAGGTTCAGATCTTTCTGGGTGAAAATATACTTCAAGCTTTTGTGATCTGTATAGACCTCGCAGCGATGTCCCGCAAGATAGGGACGCCACGTTTGAGCAAGAACAACAGCAGCTAACTCCAAGTCATGGGTTGGGTAATTCTCTTCATGCGGTCGCAACTGCCGGGACAGGTACGACACAACTTTGCCTTCTTGCATCAGAACGCAACCAAGTCCGAGGCGTGATGCATCGCAATACACGTCGAAACTCTGGGTGACGTCTGGCATGATCAATTGGGGCTGAGGTTAGTCTCTTCTTCAGTTCTTGGAAACTATCCTCACACTTCTGAGTCCATTCAAATTTCTTGTCCTTCTTCAACAGTTGGGTCATGGGTTTGGCTATACTGGAAAATCCTTCAACGAACTTGCGGTAATAACCGGCAAGTCCGAGAAAGCTTCGGATTTCAAACACATTGGTTGGGGATAACCAGTCGATAATGGCTTGATCTTCTCTGGGTCACAGAAATTCCTCCGGCAGACACAACATGTCCGAGAAATGCCACTTCACTGAGCCAAAACTCACACTTGCTAAGCTTGGCATACAGCTGGTGCTCTCGGAGAGTCTCCAAAACTAGACGCAGGTGTTCAGCATGCTCTTCTTCGGTCTTGGAATAAATAAGGATGTCATCAAGGAAAACTACCACGAACTTGTCGAGGTACTCCATGAAAATCTTGTTCATGAGATTCATGAAATAGGCTGGGGCATTGGTCAGACCAAAAGACATCACGGTGTATTCAAACAACCGTAACGAGTGGTGAAGGCGGTCTTGGGAATGTCTGTCTCTCGGATCTTCAACTGATGGTATCCTGTCCGAAGATCGATCTTGGAAAAGACTCGGGCTCCGTTCATTTGATCGAACAGATCCTCGATCTTGGGAAGAGGATACTTATTTTTAATGGTTACGTCATTCAGCTTGCGATAATCCACACACAGGCGTGTGGTACCGTCTCTCTTGTCCACAAATATAATGGGTGATCCCCAAGGTGAAGCACTTGGGCGAACAAGTCCTTTGCTGAGCATATCTGCCAATTGCTTCTTCAACTCAACCAGCTCTTCCGGATTCATCCGATAAGGTCTTTGGGATATAGGGGCGGTTCCTGGGATAAGCTCAATTATGAACTCAATTTCCCGGTCTGGCGGCATACCAGGCAATTCTTCTGGGAAAACATCCTTGAACAGGTGAACAACACGGATCTCATCTAGGGCAGGTCGAGCTATGCTCTCATGGCAGCCTGGGTGGGATTGACTAGTTTCAGACACATACTCCACTTCTACTTCTTTGTCGGTGGTGATGGATACAGCTCTTCTAGCACAGTCAATTCGACCATGGTACTTGGCTAACCAATTCATACCGAGTATAACATCGATGCCTTGGGTTCCCAGAACAATTAAGTTAACTGGAAACTTTTCTCCTTTGATCTCAAGGGGTACATCGGAGCAAAACATCTTGGTCTCTACGGTGGATTCTGGGATTTGGATGACCATGGGTTTGGGTAAGAGGCTCTCGACTAAACCTCCCTTAGCAACAAATTCTTGGGTAACAAATGAATGGGTAGCACCAGAATCAAACAGAACAGTTGCAGGTACTGAGTTGACAAGGAACGTACCCAGCACAACATCCGGAGCATCCTGAGCTTCTTCAGCATTGATGTGGTGCAGACGACCCTTGGCAACAGCAGCATTTCCGCGGGGTGCGGCATTCTTGCCATTTCCATTACCATTGCGGCCTTGACCATTGTTCGTGCCGGCGCATTGGGGCGCTGACATTCCTCTTGGATTGGGGCATTCTGGAGTAGTGACCCTTGTTGCCGCATTCAAAGCAGACAACATTGGCATTGGGGTTGAAGTTGTTGAAGTTTCCTCCGGGACGGTTATTGTCATTGGGGCGGTTGAAGTTGTTTGGGCGGTTAGGGAAATTGGGGCGTGGAGCTTGGGGTGGACGATAGGCAGGCCTGGGGTTCTGCTGAAAGATACGAGGTTTCTGGCTGCTCGAACCTTCCTGAGCATTCATCCTCCTCTTGCGACCTTCATACATAGACTTGCGCTTGGTCTCCAGCTGGATGGCTTGTCCACAAGTGACTCCAGATCACGGAAGTCATGGATAACCAGAGCACACTGCAGTTCATCATGAGTCCACTCATGAAACGCTCCATCTTCTTCTCTTCTTTGTCGGTGTCATCAGGAGCATACCGAGATAAATCGGTAAATCATCCAGATAACCGACCACATCTTTACTTCCCTGCCTCAGTTTGCGGAACTCATCCTTCTTCCTCTCAATAAGTCCGTAAGGAATATGCTTCTTGCGGAACTTCTCCTGGAACTCAGCCCAGTTGATGACATGACCAGCTGGCTGGAGAGTCTTGGTAGTTTCCCACCAAGCTCTTGCAGGTCCAGCGAGATAGTGGGTTGCATACAGCACTTCTCATTTTCTCCCACAGCAGCAACTTCAAGATTATTGTCGATGGTGCGAAGCCAATCATCGGCTTCTAGTGGGTGAAGTCCCTTGGAGTAGGTGGGTGGGTTGGTCTTCTGAAAATCGCCTAAGGTGGATCGCTGGTTCTCATTGCCATTGCCATTACCACCATTGTTGTTGTTGTTGTTGTTATAGCGGCTGCGAGTTGTTGCAGGGCAACGAGATGAGCCTGGCGCTCTGCCGGGCATTCTCACGTTCCTCCATGATAAGTGCGAGAAGTTGGGCGGGGGTTGGGTCCGGTGGTGGTGGTGCTGATCCTGATCCTCCCGTATTGTCGCGACGGGGCGGCATCCTGAAGCACACCGGGTATAAGAGGCAAGGCAAGAAAAGTTCGACTAAGGGAAAAGACGATCTCTCAAGTGGTTGATTAATTTAAGGTTTATATGAAAATATTTCACACAGATTTAAACAAGACAAACATACTTATATATTACCAACATCACATCAAAGGGTTCACATCAACAACAAGCTTACAACATCAAGCTTACAACATCACCTTACATCTAGATACATAACATCTGGTTTCCAAAAGAACCACTACTTCGACTCGACTAGCGATAGGGGTCAACCTAATCCTGCGGTAGTGATCAAGTCACTCGCCTACTGAGGTGGAACCTCCAGCTCTAACACGTCAGCATCTGACTGGTAGGCTGGCTCCTCGGGATCCTCCTCCTCGTCCTCGAGAAGTGCCTCGAGTGGCTCCTCCTCCTCGTCAACTAACTCCTCCTCATCATCCTCCTCCTCACAGTCCATCTCCTCCACGAAGTCATCATCGTCACTGAGGAAAGCGTTGTTCTCCTTGCGGAGATCCTCGCCCTCCTCCTCCATCTCGTCAGTATGGTGCTCTAGATCCTCAATCAGCCCGTCCTGCTCTGCCACCTTCGTGCGGAGCTTCACGATAGTCTTCCTCAGCTGGGCCCTCTTCCTGAGAAGAGCAACCTTCTCCACCATCAGCTTCATCTCGTTCTCGCGAAGCTCAACGAGCGACTCGCGGTCGAAGTGGAGCTGAATCCTAGTGCGCAACAGATCATCCTGAGTGCACTGAAGTAAGATCTCCATGTCCATGATGTAGCTCCCAAACATCGGGTGGTAAGGTGAAGGAGTAGGGTGTCCATCGCAGTTGCGCCTCCCGTAGAACCGGAAACGGGAGTCTACTAACTCCGCCTTGTGCTCCTCACAAAGTCGGGCTAGCATCCTCTGTGTAGCAGTACAGAGACCATCAACCCAGGTGGCCTCCTTGGTGGTGAAGATGAGCGTCCTGGAACTGGGAGACTTGATGTTCCTGCGAACTGACGACCTGATGAGCCAGCTCAGCCTTCCGACACCATGAACATCAATCTGAGCTCCCTCAAACTCTGGAGCGGGGCGACCTAACAGCTTGGTCAACTCGAACAAGTCCCTCTCAAACGTCAACTTGCTGTCCTTCTCCAGCTGAACGAACTCGGTCCAATGGAGTGCCATCTACAGTTTTTAAGCAAAATTTTAAGTTAGTTAGGTGACAAGTATATCAAAATTTTAATATAGTAGGGCAACAAGTGAGTCAAATTTTAAGCTTAATGAGAGGTGTGCAAAATTTTAGGGATACCAAGGAAAATATAACATTTAATGGAGTAAAATTTTGCATAAGTAAGAGGATTGGAGATAAGCAGTTTTCGAAAATACTTCATTCCTTTCTTTTTAGAAATTATCTTTTGTAACATTTGACAACGACCATGCTAACTAAGGTTTCCTAAAGTCAGGATGGCTCTGATACCAAGTCTGTGGGGACCCCGGACTAGCTGTCCGAAATACCCGATTATGCTTAACACAACGATCCCGTGATCAGTCTGTCGTTGCACATAATCCGAATTGGATACCAAAGTTTACATCCATTACAGTACCGAATAAAAGTCTTACATAAATGGTCATTTAGACCAAGTTCTTACATAGGTGCCTTCATGGGCCAAACCAAAATATCAGCGGAAGCTACGGCGTAGTAGACATCATATTCTAACGATGACAACCCGACAGGCAGCTGACTTGTGGAGATCCTTAGTCGTGCTCGGCGTAGTGCTCCTCCTCGTAGTCTGGCTAGGTCAATAGCCAGGGACGAAACCAATATGAGTACATTTGAATGTACTCGCAAACTACCCCAACATGAGTATGCACTAGTTTTATTTTAGTTGACAACTTTTATTTATTTTAAACATCTCTATATCTTTATTGAAAAAGGTAAGAAGAGTTTTATAACTATTTTTGAAAGAAACCACCATCTCATTTCTCCAAAACTCCTCCTGTTTCTGACCATGGCTCACCATGGTCCATCTATTTCAACAACTCATACCACTCCATGTGGTATAGCTGTGTAACACCATCTCCAATTCAGTTTCTTTTTAAACTTAAAAACTTTTCCAAAAACTTGCACATGGTCAAAGTAGGGCCTCCCAACTGTCCATATCCGAGGACTCGGCTATTCGAATAGTTTTACACTCTGCAGAGGTAGCACGCTTTTCCCACATCCATCCGGCAACTCATCGTGTCCGCCACGTCTCGCCATACAGGGTGTATGCGAAGTAAGCCGCCGACCATAGCCTGTCCTTTGCTCATGCTAGTATAGGATCCTTCCCATATGACACTTCCAACACACTTAACCCAGCCCTTCGGAATCTAAGTGTGAGGACTCATAGGTTTTGTCCGGCGGTTTATGGTGGAACCTTCAATCCTCCTCCTTATCTTTCATAGAGTTTGAGCGAGGACCCGGGTCAGGGGATGACCAACACACTATCCCCTCATGCATGACGGAGTCATCTCCGTCGATGAGGTATCCAGTACTAATATGAGCAAATATATGACTAAGCCTTTCCCATATGTGGTGGATGTGGTCGCACAGGGTATCGGATGGTTGACGTAAGTACAAGGACACACTGTGCATTTTTCATAAACATCACCATTTTTCCTCTTCTCCATTCCAACACCGACATCTCGGTATTTCATAATCTCACAAGTAATTTCAAAGGAGTTTTGAACAAAATATTGTTTTTCCCATCCTATAATTTGATATAACTATCTTATATTTCTACATAGGTGGCAAAATAATTTCCATATACTTTTGAAATGGGTTTTATAAATCTTGCTTGAGAGTAAAACATGTTATGAAAGTAGATGCATATGTTTGTAGTGCAAGCTCAGAGAATAGCTTGCCTTGCTTGGCAAAGTGATCTTGCTCTTGTTCTTCAATTTCAGCAAACTCTCCTTCCTCGATATATCCGTCAACGTTCTCGTCTAATTAATAAACAAACAATGCAAACAATCACTAAGCTATACAAGCAATCATCTCAACACAACAATCATGAACATCACACATAGCTACACACATCAAACCATACAATTTGGTTTCAAAATATTTGAATTAACATCATTTATTTATGTTCAACATTATGGCAGAAACTTGTGGAACATGTTTAATTCAATAACTTGAGTTCTGTTGGTCACAAAAATACAAACTAAAATTCTATGGAAAGCTACTGATGTGTAGAAGACAACACAATTTGATTTGGTTCAATTGGAGTTACTAAACTCCCTACACATTTGTTTGAATCCAGAAGCTTAATAATCAAGTTTTGGCTACCATTAAATTCTGTTGCTCTAAAAATTAAATCCTTTTAGGGGTAACTAAACATGACTAATGTGACTAACAAAATTGGTCCTAATTCATTTGGGTTAACCATTTAACATATTTAAATGTTTGATTGCAGAAGGGTGTTCAAACTTCAATTTCATGCTAAACAATTAATACTACACAAATAATTCTACCAAAATTTGGGAAGCTAATACAAGGCAGTACTAAGCTAGCAAAATTGGTTTGGAATTATTTGGACTAACAGAGTATCAGAAACAAACAAGTTTAGAATTTAAACCTTCTGTAGTATTTTTAATAATACTTTTTATTTATTTAATTAAATGACATGGGACCAATTGGGTTGGTTAAACATTTTCATAAGCTTTCCAGAACAATTGAGTTTGATTTATTTGGATTCCTAAATCTTGAGATATTGATTTTCTAAGTTGATGCAGTACTGAAATTTCCAGAGAAAACTAAATTAGAAATTCTCTCTGTTTGGATAATGTTGAAAGTTATGACAGGTGGGGCCTACACGTCAGCGACAGAGTGTGCGGTTGGAAATTAATAAAATCCTGACGAGCGGGGCCCGCCCGTCAGTCTCTCTCTCTCTTTTAATACACGAAGCGGTACGCAACCGTTGGATCGAGATCCAACGGTCCACGTGCGACGCGACGACGGCGACCAAAATTTGGCGGCGCTGCCGCGCCGGCGGCGATGTGGTGGACGGATGTCTCACCTAGGGGGCACGGGAAGGCACGGTGATGACGCGAATCGACGGCGGTGGTGAGGTGGAAGCTCCTGGATGAGTCCTACTTGCTGGGACGGCGGCTAGCTCCGGCGGCGTGTCGACGAACTTCCCACGGCCACGGCAGCTACTCCGGCGAGCTCCCTACGGCGTTCCTGTGCACGATCCAGAGGGAAAAAGGGGCGGGTGAGTGTGGTGAAGCTGTGGCATCATGCTACGAGGCAAAGAGGGGAGAATAGGGTAGAGCAGCGCGGCGGCCGTGTCCGACCTTGACGGCGGCCGTGGCGCAGCAATGTCCGCCCTCCGGGCAGAGCACGGTGAAATTGGAGCGAGGGAAAGGGAGATGGGGTGGTGTGGAGTGAGCAGAGGGGGTCGGGGGTGGTTTTATAGCGGCGGATGCCGGCGTTCATGGGCGAGGTGCACGGGCGTGTCCACGGCGCACCGGCAAGATCTTTTGCCCGAGGCTGACGAGGCACGGCGAGGGCGGGGCAACGCGGTGACGAGCGAGGCTCTAGTGTCTTCTAGAAGGCCTGGGCGGAGTGGCACGCGTCGAGGTGCAGAGGGTGGGGCGAATTTCATCGGCGCCGTCCAAGTGCTGCCGCGGCGGCAATGGGGGACAGGGCGGCGATTTCGGCAACGGGGTGCTCGAGTTCGTGCAGAGGCGCAGAGGCGACGACCGTGGACGGCTGCGAGCGAGAGGGGGGCCTGGGGGGCCCGGGGAAACGGCGACGCGCGCGGCGTACGGCGACGACACGGCGACGGAGAGGTAGCCGATGACATTTTTGCCAACCCCCCGGCTCCTGTGCTCTGCTCCTTTTCCTTCTTCTTTCTTCTAATTACTTTTTAGTCCTTCTGTTTAATTGCAGTAGCACTTCTTGATTTAATTTGAGGCACTAAATCAATTTATAAAAATTTGCCAAAATTTGTGGGGCCTTCCCATAATGTGCAGAAGCTCCACAAAAATTGGTTTTGCAAAATAAAATGTTTTGAAACATTTTCTTTTATAGTGTTTCAATTATGGTACTACCTCCGATCCATATTAGTGGGCACAACTTTGTCTAGATACACATGTATCTAGTCTAAATACTTAACTAGATACATATGAATTTAGACAAAGCTATGCCCACTAATATGGATCGGAGGGAGTATTTTAATTTATTTCTACTTTGTTTACTTTTAAATTTTAAAACTAGTTTGAAAATAATATTTTGAGAGAGATAAGTAGTAAGGATGAGATGGGAGGGTTTGCACTACCACTCCACTGAGTTTTGTTGGAAACAAATTGAGATCCTCCCTTGGAGAATTTGTGTGGCACTTGCCACATTTATTTTCTTGTTTTGCTTTTACTTTATTTCTCTCCTTTCCTTCATGTTTGTTTTTAGAGCAAGCAACACACCAACAAGAAGAAATAAACCACACAAGCAACAATGGGAGATCAACACATATAATTAAGCAAAAGTTTTTGTTGGCTCTCATTTTTGGAATAATAATACTGATTAATATTTTTGGGATGTTACATATGGTTTCGCCCAAATGTGCGGTTAACTGAGCTCGATTTTCGAGTGAGTCAGGCCTACTATGTCAATGTCCCTAGGCATAAATTGCAAAAGTGTTCCAGCTTCGAGTCCGGGTACTCGAATCTGATTGAAGGCTAGTATGGTTTCGCCCGAATGTGCGGTTAACTGAGCTCAATTTTCGAGTAAGTCAGGCCTACTATGTCAATATCCCTAGGCAAAATCTTGCGACTGCGTTCCAGGCTCGAATCCAGGGACTCGTCTGACTGGGGATTAGTGAGGTTTTTTGTTCAAGTAAGCAGTTAGCTGAGCTCGGTATTCGAAAAGTATAAAAGCAAAGACTATGACGTGCACGATGAAGGGAGCACATGCTCGATTCTTCGAGTCAAGCAAGTACTCGGGGGCTAATGACGAGGTTATGCTCTGTGGGTACCCCAGTTTAAGGGTACCTGGTGCACGTGATGATCAAAGAAGCCCAAAGATTAATCGAAGCCCATGAAGGAAGGCCTAAAACAAAGAGTGTTTTCCAAGTTAGATCAAGTTATAGTCGGTTCAGGCTTTCCATATATGTAACCTTGGTCGGTTATGTTCCCCGAGACCCAGCCTCCTATATAAAGGCTGGGAGGGTGATCGATCAAGGCAAGCAATCCATAGCCACCAAAAACCTCGACGAGATCTACTGCTCGTCAAACCCTTGTAACCTCCATATTCAAATCATAAACACAGACAAGCAGGAAGTAGGGGTTTTATCTCACTCGAGGGCCCTGAACCTGGGTAAATCCAGCTTGTCAGCCGTCGATTCCACCAATACTACGCGTTCTCTACCACACAATCAACCCTAGGTATAGCAACCATGGGACTTGCCGAGGGCACACCTCGACAATTGGCGCCGTCTGTGGGAACAGGTAGTATTGGGCTCACGGTTTCGCCGGTTTCATCATCAAGCGGCCACCCGACGATCGCATCTGCACAAGGTAACTCGCCTACTGCATCATCAAAAAGCAAATCACCAACCACCGTTGCAAACAGCAACTCGCCAGCAAGATCCACCAGCATCAATTCAAAAAGCGATCACTCGCCAAAATCTCCAAGGAGGCTCACGCCGCACTCGATGGAAGCTCAACAAGCCTTCGCCGGACTCGAATCAGGTTTGGATATTACGGTTGGAAAATTTAACTTCTTTGTCGATAAAGATGGTGTGCAGGACCTGTTAGATCCACTCGACGTGGAGACACTCGACATGGAGACAATCGACAACGCTTCGACTGCAACACCATCCATCTTGGGCGCGACATCGTCACAGATCATCCCGATCCAATCGCCAAGCGACTCTGCAACGTCCATGACCTCGCGAGAGTTCCGTGACGAGGTGGCAAAAAGATTTGGAAGAAGCGAGATCGAATCTGCGTACCGCCCCAACAACTCAATCGAGTCACTCGACGACATCGTCGACTGCAACGACGTCGCGGGGAACGAAGAGAACATAGACGACAACATATATCTCGCCGATCTCAACGGCCTAGAAATCCGTGCTAGCCACGAGATATTCACCTGCGACGCAGACAGCCTGGACAAAGCACTCGAAGATATACTCAATTGTGGCGGAAACCCCAACAAGCAAATTAACTCCAACATGAGCCTGGACGACGACGCCGAATCCATAAAACGCATCAGCAACACATGGATGGAGGATCGGGTGGTACCGTATCAGGTATATACCGCGAGTACAGCAGAAACATCAGCAGCCGCAACATGCCGTCGACCTACAGAATACCCTTGCACAGTCACCATGCCAGACGGAACAACCACGCTGACCATCACCGCAGAGATGGCGGAAAAAGTGAGCAAAGTAATCGAGAGCTGCACGATGCTACCAGCAAACGCAACTCCAGAAGAGGTATTAACCTTACAATATTTCCAATGGCAAGAATCGATACGGTTAAAAATTTACCGAGCAGTACTCGAAGAGCGCAAAAAGCAAGCCAGCATATCGAGTGCTCGACGAAGAGCGTTGTCTGTAAATTCAACAGGCAGAAACGACCCGGCGGTTAGGTCACGATTCATAAACCTTGGAGACGCAGATCGTGCAGCAGTCACTCGAAACCTAAACCCAGCCTTTATGGCAGTCGACGCGGAAGGAGTTCCCATACCTACTGAGCCAGCCGGGGCACTGATGACGCTAGGCACCTACCTCAGAACAATCGAACCTCCTGCAGGAGACCCAAAGAGGGATCAGCACCTCCAACTGTACAAACAACTGGCAATAGCAGCCCAAGCCATACAGCATCCACAAGCAACTCCAAGGAGAGATACAGATCGGGACCGTCGCAGTCGAAGCCCTCGGGGAAGGAGCAGTTGAAAGAGCTCACGCCGTCATCGTTCCAGTAGGAGCCACTCGAGGAGGTCATACAGCAACAGCTCAGACTCGGAAGCAGAAATCGGGCCATGTGGACCGATATGCTTCACTCGAAGGATCCGGGAGGCTCGTATGCCAAAGAAATTTTCGCTAGCTACCACGCCTAAGTTCAACTGCAAACAAGAGCCATCAGGCTGGCTAGAAGATTACAGGCTGGCAGTCAGATGTCAGCGCGGCACCACAACTACAGCTATGCAGTACATACAACTTATGATGGAAGGAACGGCTCGCGATTGGCTCAAATCGCTACCCGAATCATACTACGATTTGTGGGAACACTTCAAGGGTGATTTCATCAAATACTTCGAGCCTCTATGTGAGCGCCCCAAAACCTTCGAGGAGCTCCAGACCTGCAAGCAAAAGTCAGATGAATCTTTGAGATCGTACATACGGCGGTGGACCACCATCCATAAGTCAGTAGGCAACGTATCAGAGGATTGGGCAATCGATGCCTTCAAAAACGGACTCTGGAGGGAAGACTTCAAAGAAACACTTGGTCGCGAAGACCCAAAAACAATGGCCGCACTCATGGTACTCGCAACAAAGTGGGCGGACGGAGAAGACTCCGTACGATTTGGGTTTAAAGTTTTACTTCTCATCTGTGGCTTCAAAATTATTAGGATAACACTGAAGGTAGAACCCAATACTACGTGTTATGTGGACCTTTAGTGTTATGTGTCACGTTGCTCCCGCTGCGTTGTAATCCGAAATCAACTCAGATGTTTGAACACTGTTATTCCTACCGAGTCTAATCATTTGATCCTTTCTTTGGGTTTTAACCCAAGGACTTGAACAGAAGGTCTCGGATTGTGCCAACTAGAGTGTGTTGAATCCTATGGTTCCTTAACCATTGCATCTCTCGCTAGTAGCACATGATGCTGATCTTTGACCCAAGTCCCATCTTGTTGGTTCCTTGTTCGTTGTTGCCGAAAGTATTATCGTCCCTAGTCTGTGTACTTGAGTACGCTAATACAAATGTCTCAACCATACCGAGGTGGATACTAACTGCGTCCTTGTCAAATCTACAGAATGGCACAAAGTCCTCCGCTCCCTCAAATCGAAGCCACCCCAGGAACCCACTCGACACCCTTTGATCGGCAGGAATCCAATACATCTAAAGATTTGCCCAAGAAAGCTAGAGACAAACTCAGATGTTACCTTTGGAGGGAACGCGGACATCCGTACCGGAAGTGCCCCCTTAAGTACCCCAGCAAGAATGGACCACCACAAGGAAAGGCATGTAGTCAGTGCGGAAGGGGTGGACATCAGGCGAGTCAATGCCCCGGCAGTTGCCCGCACTGTTTCAACGCGCATCCACTTGGCAAGTGCCCAACCGCTAGCGCCACTTGCTACCTATGCGAAGGAAATGGCATGTTCCGGCTAATTGTTCTATGGAGTTCATAGTGGAGGCAGTAAAGGATGCCCATGAGAAGATTGCTCAGCATGCCACCACGCGCCCCACTACTTCGACACTTGGGGTAGGCGGGAGTGGGTATCGTCCTATGCTACCTGCTCCACCAAGATTCACTTGCTACGCTTGTGGCCAGGCTGGCCACTACTCCAGGGAGTGCCCCCAGAAGGCACCGGTCACGGGAACACCTGCACGAGCCCCTGCCACTCCAGCTGGCAAGACTGGACCTATTGTGCGTGGTCGCCTGAACCACGTCTCTGCTGAAGAAGCTGAAGAGGACCCCGGCGTCCTTATAGGTGAGCTACGAATCAACAACAATCTTGCTACAGTTTTGTTTGATTCCGGAGCATCGCATTCATTCATATCCATCGCTTTTGTTCTGCTCCACCTTAGAGTGTTTCAATCTTTGATATCAGGGTATCGTGCTAAGTATCATGATCCTCTTGATGAAGTGATGCTCTTACACTTTGTTACCCTCCGCTCTCCGAGTGACCTGTTACTCGAGAATGATAAGTCGTGAGCAATGATGCCGCTATCGGATATTCTCAGCAGTTCTTACTGCGCCGAAATCCAAGGACATTCCTTGTCCTTCCTAGCATGATTGGTTAGCCGATCAATAAGTTGAGTTGGACTGTGTTCCCAAGTTCGTTTTCTCTGGTGCCCTTCCTCGGTCAAAGAGCTAGGTTTGTGCCGAAGCTCCCAGGACCACCTTGTTGTGCCTTGAAAGACATGATTCTCTCTCGAACTCAAGACATATCGGTGGATCGTGATATTCTGGAGGTCTTTCCAGAAGTATCGCCAGGTTGTCACCTGACCGTGATGTTGAGCTTATGAGTAAGCTGGTTCTCGGAACAACTCCCTTCTCCAAGAAAATCGTGCTGGATGTCCTGAATTATTTGGGTGAGCTTAAACAACTTAGAGAGTTAAAAGACAAAAGCTCTATCCGATATAGTTCCTTCCTAAAGGGGATGTCTAGTCTGTTCGTGTTGAAGCTAGGTGGTATCTCCTTTGTGGATATGCTATCCTACAACTATTTGATTTGAATTGGGCTATCGTCAAATCAAACTCAGACCGACCTACCTGAATGTGTTAGTCTAACCAATACTTATGCCCCGTTCTGGTGAAATATGAGTCTACCGTCTTGGAGTATCTGGATAAGTTTGTTGTTGAGCCCATCAACTACCTTCTTATCTTTTCCATGTTTGAGGAGATTCATATTGGATATTGGGCGTTAGCATTGGAAATTGTTAGAACTAACTTTGTGTCGTCACAAGGTAAGTGTTCTGAAGTTAGGAGTGACTTTCCCTGGTTCACGTGCAATTGCTGAAAGATGTCGCCGAGGATCTGAGTGAATTGTCTGGTTTCCTCGGAATCATTTCAACTCGATCATGCATGTGTAGAATATTCTCGGAATGGTACGTTGTTACCTCCATTCCTTCAGAATTTCATCTATGCATCCAAGCCACAATTGAACTGTTCAAGAAGGAGAAGGAGTCCAAGGACTTAAAGGTCTTCTTTGATGTTTCCCAACAAGGACTCACTTGTGTCCAGTGCAAGTAATTCAAGTAGGTGCATATTGTCTTCGGACAGTGGGTAATACATGAGTTCCGCAATCTCGTTCCTCCTTTGGAGTTAGACATTCTAGTCTAGCTCTTGGGTTTCTAGCAAATGTAATCTGTTGATATCCCGTGCAAAGACTTCCTATTCATACATGTTGAGTCTGAAGTATATCTATACCTAACCATGACTGAATCGCAATTAGAAACGATGGTTGATGGTCGTCAAGAAGCTTGTCCTTGATGTCTGGAAAATCAAGAAGTGTTCCCAGTACTAACGTTCACGGAGTTTCTAAAGTTCTCTCGGTCCATTTTCCCGACCCTTCTCCTGTGATCCGAAATGCTCCTCCGTGAGGAAAGTTCTACTCAAGCTGTTTGGTAGAAGTTGCCTCTTCATCTGTTGGAATCTTGTTTAACATTCGTCTTCAGAAATTCAAGGCCTTGTGCAAAGTTCATATCCTGAATCTTTGAGAAACAGTTGTCTACCAACTAGAAACTCCTTATCAATCTCCCGTCAAACGCATGTGTCTCCTAACTGTCAAATCAAGGGATGTTTGAAGTCTCATCCTAAGTTCTACTAGGAGGTACTCGGTCGTTGTATCTTTACAAAGACCCATCCCTCCGGAGAGGTTTCCTTCTTTCCTACGGTGTACTCTGATGATGACCTCGAGGTGAAGCCGACGACGATCTTCATGCTGCCCTCGATCAACCTAATCAAGAAGAAAGCCACCTGACGCGAGAAGATCGTGTAGTACCGTTGTAACCCTTCTCCCTCTTTCCTACTCTAAGAATCTCGGGACGAGATTCCTGTAAGGGGGGTAGAATTGTAACAGCCCCAAATTTGTGAACCTAAAAACTGGAGTAAAATTTCCACTTTTGTGTTTCATTGCATCATGGCATCCATGTTCATTTGCTAAACACCACACTTTTTGGTTTGGCAACATTGAAAAACCCAAATGCCAAACTTGCTCTAACAAACTTCAAAACAATGGAGGCACTCAAACTTGCAAAACAAAATTACTTTGACATCTTATATTTGTCAAGGAAGTTCCAAGAGTTCAAATTAATATTTTGCACTTGCTTTAAAAATTCCAAAGTACTATCATTTTGGTTTTAGCAAAAATGTCATATCCAACCCTTCTAAACAAAAGTAGTTCAAAACATTTTATTTTGAGACACCAAAATTTGTGGAGCTTCTACAGGCTAAGGGGAGCCTCCCCAAATTTTGTCATAATTTTTGAAGTTGGTTTAGTGCCTCAGTTAAATGACTAAAGGTTGTTGTTTTTAAAAGAGAAACTGAAAAGGGACCAAGCTGTGGTGGAAGAAAATCTGCCAGGGGGCTTCTTGTAAAATCGTCTTCTTCCTCCCCTGTAGCGACCGCGCGAGAGCTCGAGTTCCCGCCGCACCAGCTCGATGCCGGGCCCCCTCCTCTCTGCCTCCACCTACAGGAGGACAAGCACCCCGAGGCCACGCTGCTCCCATCCCTCACCGGCCTGCTCCTCAGCCCCGGTCTCCTCTCTCTTCCTCCCGAGCACGAACCCTAGCAGCAATGGCCGCCGTGTGCGTCGCCATTGCTTGAGCGCCCAAGGAGCAAATCGCGCAGGCCCACGAGATCCGCCTCGTCGTGCTGCTCCTCCACGCGGAAGGAATCGCGCCGGGTTGCTGCGAATCAGCGCCGCCGTGTTCTTCTCCCTCGCTGCCGCCCGAGCGCAACCGCGGGAAATCCGCCGCTGTCGACCTCCCTCCGCCGTCTCCGACCCCTCCGTCATCTTGAGGGTGAGCTCCTGGCCCTTGCTGGCCCCTTCCCCTCTCCTCTCTCGCCGTAGTCTCGCCGTGCTGCTCGCCGTGGTCCCGTCGCCGTAGCCACCGTCGCAGTAGCTCGCGTAGCTCGCAGTCCGATCGTGGAACCGGCATAAGCTGGGCTGAAGGCCGTTTCTCTCGGGCCCATAACCGGCCTTGGAGCCGGCCCAAACCGGGCGGACGGCCGGTCGTCTCCGATGCCAGGCCGGCCTGGAAACCGGCCCAGACCGGGCTGGAGGCCGGTTTAGCTGTGTTTTTTTTTCTCGCGATTCTTTTCTCGTTCTCCCTTCTCACGCATGCCTCCCGTTCCCCCGCGCCATTAGGGACATCGAACTCCAATGATTCTACTATTTCATCTCCCTCTTTCGAGTTGGGTAAATATATGTATTGTTGTTGAAAATAATTTATTAAAAGCACATGTTTAGAAGAGAGAGTTAATAAAAATAATAACTTGTCCTTGGATCATCAGAAAATCGTGTGTAATATATCAAAATGCTCCGAAAAAGGTGAACTATCTAAAATCATCATCATCGTGCATATTTGAGCACCACTAAAGAATTACACTTGTTACCGGTTAGTAGAATCATTAAGTTAAATATGGGGTGTTTTCCTATCTGGTTGAAGTACTTATTCTCGCCGTACCCCATTTAAAATTGCTAGATAGCGTATAATAAGTTCAGTACATGTAAATTGTCATGCCATCATGTGTTTGCGCATTGCATTTGTTAAAGCATGTGTGGTGATTGATTGCTCCTTCCCGTGTGTTATGCTTCAATAGATCAAGCAGCCGGGGTTACGCCACAATACCCCGACGATCCGTACTACCAGCACGTTGAGCAAGGCAAGCGTAATCCCCCCTCTGAGCATGTCTTATCCTATTTTCCGCAAATATTTTCTCCACTAGAATATTGCATGCGGTTCCAAATGTCAATTTGATTGGATTACAGTATCCTATAGCTGCATTAAGATTCCGATGCCATTACATGTTTCCCCTCCTATTAACCATAGGATTGTATTGTTGGCCTGAGATACTGAACTATGCAATGTTGATGCTTAGCCATGCTTAGTTAAATGCTTAGTCTTCTGATGGATATTTCATGTTGGAAACAGGTGTTGAAATGTCCGGATGATGGTGGAGAATTTGGGGTGACAGGTAATAAAATGCTTAAAGGTGGGGATGAGAGGCCACTATGGTATGGTGGTGTTTTGTCTCACTCTCGCCGCCCAGGTGCGAGTTCTTTACCTCTTGAACCAAGAATGAGCGCGCTTCCATTCGGTGGGGTATATGGAGCCCCCGTCGACCAACTAACTTGAGCGGGACTAGCCAGGGTCCTCTAGTTCGGGCTTCCATTTGCGCGTGCGTTGAGATGGTGGCCAAGACTGAGATGAGGATGGTGGTATTTAGGAAAATGAGTGGCGACGGGATAGGGTGTTGGAGGCACTAAACCTGTCCCGTCCTCACTGATGATCCTGGGTTAGTCTTTAACAAGGTAAAGGTTGTAACCGCTCCCACTCAGCCGGCTTTCCCCGGAAGAGAGCTAATGATCAGGCAATGAGCCGGACGGTACCGAAGGTAAACACAGTGCACCCCTGCAGGGTTAAATCTTTTCGAAAAGCCGTGTCCACGGTTACGGACAACTTGGGAAAGGATGATAAGATCATAGAATAACTTGAACGGAATGATTAAAAACTGAGTACTAAAGGTACTACTCAAGAATGCAAGGTTAGCTTCCTCGAGGGTGATTCGGGGAGGTGCCTTTGTAGAAAGGTACCGTGATGATGGTGGTTGATGATGAGAAAGGTGATCAAAGAAAAGAGTTACTTCTTACCCCTTTTTCAAAATACTCTGATTAGTCGATGCCATGGAGTTATGTTTTTCATAAATAAAATCAGCTTTATGCAAAACAGCCATAAAACCTTGAAAGCCTCATCGAGCTAAAGCTCTATATATAATCTTGCGAGTTCGTCGAACTCAACGTCATTTGTTTTGTTTCAGAGGAGGACTTCACCGACCTCGAAGGTGGGTTCTTTGTGGACGTCGACGAGTAGTCTGGGGTTCCCAGGTGGCAGCTTGGGACATCCCGGAACAGCTGGCGCTGGATGTTTATCTGTAGGCCTCTTAGGCCATAATTTGGATCATGTTGTTTAGAACAACTTAATTCGCTTCCGCATGTTGTAATGTTGGGTCTGTGACCTCTGGTTGTATTTTGCTATCTTTCTCTATTATAAGAGTTGAACTATAATGCTTTGAGTCGTAGAGTCTGTGATGTGCCAGTTGTTCCATAAGTCTTGATCTCTCTATTATGCATTGATAGTTGTGCCTGTGTTAAGGCATCAATCGGGGTGTTGCGTTGCCGATGATCAATTTCGAGCAACGCCTGCCAAAGGTTTTGGCCGGGGAGTGGTAAACCCGTAACCTCCGGTTGTATCGCTTAACCGGTGACACACAGCATCACTGTATAGCAGTCAGGTCGGGGCGCCACAAAGTAGTTCGCTCATCATCTAAAGCATGATGAGATACAACAGAAACATAATGACTAGTAGCAAGACAACGGTAATGAAGTTCTTCAAACGACGATCCTCTCCAGCTCCCTCTAGCTAAGAACTCCAAGTAGCTTGCTTATGAACAACTTGTGAATGTTGCTCGAGAACTTGTGTGATCACTCTGATTTATATGCACTATTCTAAATCCTAAAACCCTAAAACCCTGCTACATTCAGTACACAGTATAGTATTTCAGCTGCATTTCACAGCATTTGGTCTCATTTTGCAGTACTGTGCGCCAAGGCACACAATCTTCAGAAGATTCAGAGTAGAAGTCATACAAGCAGCAGCACACATGTAGTGCAGCAGAGAGGCTATCGATGCTCAGCAAGAAGTGATCAAGGCAGAAAATTCAGAAGACACCTTTGTTGCCAGAAAAGGAACAGTTCTCTGTCAGTAAAGTTGCCCAAGCCCAAGTGCAAGAACCACCAAGTGCTATCAGAGGGGAATTCAAATGAAGATATTTGAGCAAGTTTGAATCATCAGAGAGGGAAGAGATCAACTTGAGAAGCAAGTAAGCCTAAAAGAGGAAAAAGGCATAAAGGTGATATAAGGAGGGGAACACCCCATGTGCACAGTGAGCTGAGAAAGGAAGGGGGAACCTTTCCCTCTCCACCACTTCGGGTCACACCTCCACCACAAAGGGAAAAGTGTATAAAGCCACCACACCACCACACCAACAATACCAACCATCCCACCATTCCTCTCCATACCAATCCACTCCATCATCCACAGCCTCCCACCACCATCTCATCCACCACTTCACCTTTTCGGCCACTAACCACCAAGAACAGCAAGCAAGAAGAAGAACAAGATGAGCATGGAGACCAGGAGAAGAAGCCCAAGGCCATGGTGACCTGAAGCACATGATCTGCAACTCTGCATCCACCCCTGTCTTCCCCTCTGCTTCCTCTGCTTCGACAAGGCTTCAGTGAGCTATAGCCAAGGAAACTTTCTCCAATTCTCTGTGTAAACTGAGTAGAAACTAGTAGATCATCCATCTGTGTGTAGATCTTGTTGGATTTGGATGTTGCAGTGAATTGAGTAACACAGTTCTCTGTTTATCTGAAGTTTTCTTGATCTGTGCATGATTTGCTTGATCTATGGCATGCATGACTTGTCTCTGCATGTTTGAATGTTGCAATATCTTCCTTAGCCCCCATGTTGCTTGTTAACTCACAGTGATCTTGCCTGACAAACAAGAAAGTTGTGATCTTTGTGTTCTGAATTTTTCTTCCTGTCTAAACCCTGAAAAACCTCTCTTTGCTTGATCTATGGCTTGCAAGATTAATCTCTGCATGCCTGTTGAGTGAATCATCTTTCCCTGTCTATAATTTGCTTGGATCCTTGCTTAGTTCTTGCT
Source organism: Poa pratensis (assembly GCA_947311845.1). NCBI lineage: Eukaryota > Viridiplantae > Streptophyta > Magnoliopsida > Poales > Poaceae > Poa > Poa pratensis. The sequence continues at coordinate 720,528 of CAMZMU010000015.1, forward strand.
TGACAACCAAGAATTGGCAAGTTACTTTCTTGTATTTGATGCACTGCTTAAACCCTGCTGAAAACCTAGCATTTCTTCAGTAAAAACCCAACCTTTGATTGAGCCTAGCTTCTGGAACCTTTAGAACAGCTATAGACTTTGATCCCTGTGGAGAGAACGACAACCCCCCAACCCCTATAACCTACAGCTTGATCATTGTGCACCTGCGGGTGACAAAGATGTGTCATAACGAACTGTCAGGGAAAGTATGAAACATAAATATAAGGCAAACGAAGCACAAGAGTAAAAAAATTAGCAAGAGAATGAACATATTAAAAAGCATGCTTGAGTAATAACGTAAGAAGTTCATGTTATAAAGGGAAAAAAAGTTCGCACTTTAGTTTGATATCTTTGGCGGCCGCTCCGGAAGAATGTCACCTAATGGGGCAAATGGCCTCATGTCGCCCTGTCCCTCTAAGCATTCTTGTACCTCCGCCTTTGTTAATTCCTTGGCGTGGAACATTCCGTTGGGTAGAACGACATCCGTGTAGATGTTTGACGCAAGCGCCTGTTGGCTGCGGCACAGATTATTCCTAACCACTTTAGCCGAAGCTTTTGACATGTCATTGCACCATTTGCGGATATGAGATTGGTCTTTGTCAGATGGCATGCGAAGGTTTTCTTGATCCCTTACAAAGTGTTGTATTTGAAGCATGACGTAGTAGGCATCAAGCTTACTATTCGCAGCTTGCTTGAGGCAGGGGAAAGTGCTATGGTGCATGAATGCTAAGCTGCCTGACTTACGCTTTGTGACTTTGAGCACGTTTCCACGCATGATGAACCTAGCGATACAACTATTCAGAAGTTTCTCGATTTCCTTGTAGTCCTCCTTTTTTGCGTCGGGGTACGAGTCCAAACACAAAGCTTGGGATACCTTCGGCCACAGAACGATGAGGATGTGGCGGTTGCTGCCAAAAGGAATTGAAATCAACCATCATACTCAAATACACCTTCATACGGGCAAAGGAATGACGGAAATTTCCGAAAGTAGAAAATGACTTACTTGAGAGCGAAAGGAAGGGCATGATTCCTTGAGCCTATTTTGTTCCATGAACGTGTCGATGATGTATTCCAGCACCAATTGAGCTCCTTGTGGGGTTGTCAACATGTTCTCATACAAGTGATAGGGGTCCACTATCGCGATGTTTGAGTTACTCTCTTTTGAGATCATGTATGCTTGGTGAAGGGCATGATAGCGGATCAAGGACGAATCAAGGCGATGCAAATGAAACAGGCCGAAGATGTCCTCAAATTTCAGCAAGATAAGATCCACCGAAGGCGTCTATCTGTATTGGGTTGGGAAAGAAGATGAGTCTCATAAGACAGAACTCGTTCATGTAGGTGTTTTCAATCCCCAACCATTCTTGATAGCATATTGGGGGTAGCATTGGTTGTCCCCCGATATGATAGTGTTGCACTTTCGGCCTGGGTATCCTATCATAGATCCATTCTGTGTGCGGAGCTGGTTGGCTGTGGGACTTAGAGGTGTCAGCTTTGGTCTTGTTATATTTCTTCCACACCTTCTTCTCGTTGGGCACGGGCGCCTCGTCTCGGTGGTCACGGGCGCCTCACCATATAGAGACGCATTTAGCATCTTAGTCAATGTGCCCGGGCTAATCAAGGTGGTGGGCGACGGTTGGGTGAAGGCAGCTGGAGCCGTTTCTTGGGAATCGACGAACTCCAAAGACTTCTTACACTCACGCCGTTGTTGCTCCGGGAGGTCCTCACACATTTCATTATCGGGATCATGGTAGGGTGAATCATCTTGCTGAGGACCCACAAGGTCATTGGCGCTGGTAAAGAGATATTGATTATCAAGGTCTTGTTCCACGGCCTCGGCAGGAGCAGCCTCCACAAAGGTTGGACCTACTATTTTGGATCTGCTTTGACCGAACATAAATGGTGGTAGTTGTTGAGTAGTCCTACCAAGGCTTGGCGGTGTCGGGGCGCCAGGCGTTGTCTGTGGGGTGCTCAAGTCCAAACGAATTTGTGTTTTCGGCCATAGAAGGAGCCAACCCCTGCATCCTACGAGCGTTGGGGGGCCTCTTCTATGCCATTGGAAGGTTGCTCAGGGGGTGCCGTATGCTTGTATCCCGGTAAGGGACGAGCCAGGTTGATCTTTACAATGTTAGGGGACATGATTGAGAGTCCGTGCATGATGCGGTCAGTTGGATTACATAACTCACCCTTGGCAACAGGCACGAAATGTTCATTCAGTAGAATGCATGGGGTTCTGTCGGCCTGCGAGAACATATAGGGCATTAGTGACCCGATCAACCAAGGCAAGGAAAGGAAATGAATTAAAGATATCTTGACGCTCTATTAGTTACCGTGATGTCGTCGATTTCATCCAATGTCGCCGCACCGGTGCCGGGGATGCCAGAGACAGAGGAGGGGCTGCTATGCTGAGGCTCACGACCATCTGGAATTCCATCCTTCTCAGCGATGTTCATCAAGTTGCTAGCGTTGAAGCTGGGAGTAGGAAATTCTTCTCCGGGATGTTCTTTTATCCACTGAGCAATGGCAGGCACAAGGGCTTTTATCTGGACTTTACATTCTTCTCTCGACGCAAATACGGCATCTTTTCCACTTCTTTAATCTTCTGCTCGAACTTGTTGTACTCAGTTCTCCTCCTCTTCTTTCATTTCTAGGGGTCCTCATTGTAAAAGTGTTTCCATGAGGCACCGACTCATCGCGTGAGAACACGATCAGTTGCCGGGGGCTGATCTTCCGGCTTTCCCAGGGTCTTGTTCATCGCTCGGTTAAAAACACCGTCCCATGGGCCCAACAACTCAGATGAATTGCTTCGAGTTTGTTGGTCACGCTACAGGAGGAACATGAACCATTTAGAAATGTGACTACTAGAATTTAATAAAACTGACTAGAAGCTATTTAAGTTGGTGAAGTAAAGTACCAGTAGTATCGGGCCCTGATGAAGGCATGGGCCATTGGGTCTTCGAATACGTCCCAAGGGTTCGCTATGCCCTTTTTTGCAAATTCAATATCCTACTTTGCCCACACAAGCTCCTTCCCGTGGTAACCATTGCTCCCGAGATGATGGGGACCAATGTTCTTGCTCTGCAGGTCCTTCCCCCAAGCCCTACTCGCAAGGGTATTAGGGTCCGATATGTTATCTTTGAAAACTTCAAATTGGCCTCTATTAATAGTATGCCATTTCTCGTGGACTTCCTTGAATGTGGCATCGTTATCGATCTTGACTCTCACCTTGTGTTTCCATTGGGCTAAGGCCCTATTGAACTTGACCATGGCTTTGTCGTTAACTAGTTCGAAGTTCTTGTCATTGGGAGGCTCTTTTTCAGGATCACCTCCCGGGAACTTGTATACATTGTGCAACCTCTGAAGGAGGAGGTCACGCAAAGCTTTCTTGCGGGGATCCTGGATGTTTGTTTCGTTGATGGATATGGTGTCTCGAAGGATGGAACCTATGGTGTTACCATAGCTTCTTTTAGCCTTAAGAGGAAGTAGGGATCCAGCGGTGCCCGGGTCGACTTCAGTGATCTCTATTGTCAGCGTGCTGACCGAATTTGGCTTTCTCTTTTGCTTTCCGCTGCTTTTGCTACCATCTATGCACTGTCCGGCTCCATCAGTTGTGTCGGCGCCTGACGTGTTATCACTGTAATCCGTGGTCTCGGCGCCAGTGGTGGGTGAAATCTCATCTTCTTGGCGGGGGTCGCCGCCCATCATACACTCCCAGTACTCTTGCGAAAATGCAAGCTCTTCTTCCGCGACATCAAAAAATCCCTTACCCGAACACCCAGCCTCATCGTTGTTCATCTTCCGAATCCTACAATTAGATGTCTCGTAGTCAGCAACTAGAATTAGGCAAATATATGATGAATATGCAAATATATATATTGATCCTATAAACCTAAAATTTTACAACTTACATTTCGGGCACTCAAATATGTCTTATTTGTAGCAAGTCATATGCCAAAATTCAAGAAAAAATTCGGCATGACCTTTGCTAAAAATAGGACATATGGAGTGCCCGAATTTGCCGGAACAGAAGTTAATCAACATTCTGGCAATCTCAAGGGCCTCATTCCCTGCAAACATAGCAAAATAGACAACAAAATGGCACACTTCTCATTTGCATCTATAATGGTCCAAACATACACCAAATTTGTACCAAACATACACAAATCATCCAAAATATCCCTCTTCTTTTGTGCATCTATAACAGCACAAAACATTTACACCAATATAGCACCACAGATTTACCAAAATGGTTGCACGGATACACAAAAATCATGCTGGGCATTTCATCGAACACCTTCGGGGCAGACAGGAGCATGCTACTACGGGCAAACGCAGAGAGAGGCCGGCGGCGAGCACGGGCATCCGAGCCGGTCGACGGCGGCAGAGAGGGAGGGGAATTCTCACCAGGAGATGGACCCGGCGGCGTCGGAGGAAGCTCGGGGAGGGCGTGCGCGCGCGGCGTAGATCTCGGCCTTGCTCGGACCAGGGCGCAGCGGCGCACGTGGAACGTGACGGTGAGGCGAGTGGAGGGTGACGGTGAGGCGAGTGGAAGGCGACGACGAGGCAAGTGGAAGGCGCGACGGCGAGGCGAGTGAACAGAGGGGCAGCATGGCGCGGGCGGTTTGAGTGACTGTTTGTGCAAAATTGCGAGCAGCGAGTGGATTTGTGGGGGACGAAACAAAGTGGCAATGTGTGCCGCAAACACGCATTGCCAAGTTGTAACCTTGGCAACGCGTGCCGCAGACACACGTTGCCACTACGGTTGTAGTGGCAACGTGTGCTTAGTGTACGCGTTGCTACTATGAAATACCGAGCACTCGCGCGGGCTGAATTTTTTTAGTGGCAACGCTTGTCCCTACTTACACGTTGCCAGTACGACGATTGTGGCAACGCGTATAAGTTTGCCCGTTGCTGTGTCACACTGGCAACGTGTCTATACAAATACACGTCGCAAACGAGATGTTGTCACTAAGGGTTTTCCTACTAGTGACCAGTCAGGCTCAGGTTCCTTCCTTTGCACCGTAGATCAAGAAGCTGAACTGGTTCCAGCGAAACATCATGTGTATGAATGCTGACATCCGGAGGGGGCAATATGATGCTTATCGTGAGCGGGAGAACATTCTCAAGCAGCTCCCTCACCTTCCAAATGACCCTCCAGCGACTGCTCCTCTATCCTATGATCAGCGGAATGCGAGCTCTCAGTTTCCGTGGGCTCAGCTAGAAGCACATCTCCTAGAGACAGCTCCTGCAGGCCCTTCCCGTCCAACTTACACCCGTGCTCCTGCTCGCAATGAGGATGAAGAAGACACTGAGGCTGATTATGAGGACACTGATGGTGATGATGATGATGCCTCTAAGTATGAGTGATCTACTTGGGGCGTAGAATCGCCCTTTTCCCTTTTGGGTGTTTCGATGCCAAAGGGGGAGAACTAGTTCTATTAGGTCTCCGCGTGGGATTTGCATGGGTTCTGGCACAAGCATATGCGTTTACCATTCTTATTGCGCTTGTGTCCATTTATATTATTTGTGCTGAACTGATTCGTGTTTTGCTTTTATGTGGAACTTATGTGTTTAAGTTGTGAGACATATGGATTTCTTATATATGGTTGAGACTTGTATTATTGTGCTATGTTTATCTCTACTTTATTTGCACAAGGTATAGTTTCACTCACAAACCTCAACCTATCTTGATATGTCTCTCATGTACTCTTGTTTATCTAGTTTCCTTATTATTTTTGGAGTTGCTGTGTTGCATTTGTAATCAAATGCAATTTAATTATATGCACACATTTAGGGGGAGCTTCTCATGTCTTAAGCTTTGGAAACTAGGTAATATATTATTGTGCTTTATTTGCAAATCCTAGTGTTGTCATCTAACACCAAAAAGGGGGAGATTGAAAGGACATTTCTTAATCCCTTGTGTTTTGTGTGTTAGGCAATAATATTAGTGATGATTTAATATGCGAATTAAGTGATTCAGGTTTTAGGTGATTAAAACATCTTTGCATCAAAACCAAAAAGGAAGATAAAAAGAGCTAGTCAACTTGCTCAAGAAAGGGAATCGGATAATCCGGTCCAAGGGTGACTCAGAATATCCGATTCTCAAGGGTTGCTCGAGATTTCGGCTAAGGACTTTAAGCAACCTAGTTTTGTGGCTCTCTGGTGGTTTTTGGATAATCCGGTCCAAGGGTGACTCGGAATATCCGACTCTCAAGGGTTGCTCGAGAAATTGGCTAAGGACTTTAAGCAACCCAGTTTTGTGGCTCTCTGATGGTTGTCGGATAATCCAGTCCAAGGGAGACTCGGAATATCCGACTCTCAAGGGTTGCTCGAGAAATCGGCTAAGGACTTTAAGCAACCTAGTTTTGTGGCTCTCTGATGGTTGTCAGATATTCATGTCGGATATTTGCTTTTGGCATCGGATTATCCGGTTTGTCGGATTATCTGATCCTGACTTGTGTCGAAATATCCGACTCCTCTGTCTGCAACGGCTACATTTCTGGGAGGGGTATAAAAACCCCTCCACCTACCTCCAGCCAGCTGATGATCCCGAAGAGCAAGTCTTGATGCCTGCACAAATAACGGGATTTAGGTTGAGACTCCAAGTGCAGAGTGTATAGTATAGTGGAAGACAGTTTTCCCCACGAGGGGTGACTCGAGGGTTTAATATCGAACTCTCGGGGAATCTGCAGTGGTAGATTTATCTTCTTATCCTTCTTTTGGTTACCTACAAAACAAGGTTAGATGTTTTGGTCCTCAACCTCACCTGTGGTTGTCAAGCACAAGGTGTAAGAATGATATCAGGATAGTTATGCAATGCAAACAAGAAATAAATATGCAATGGTGGTGGATGCAATGATAAATGATATTTTTGGGTTTTTAAATGATGTATGCAAGATGAAAAGTATTTTTGTATTTTCGGATTTAATGATGGCTGAAAATATAAAAGTGGTATATGGTGTTGGAAAGGTGTTTCTTATGATTAAAAATGGACTGGGGTTCATGGTTTCACAAATGCACTCTCTCTTTATAAAGTGGTAGACAATGGAACACACAAAGTTAACATATGAGATTGCAACACAGGGTTTGATAACAAGTTACTTAGATATATGGGCATCACGTCCTAACATAGAGATCTTTTGGTTATTAACCTCTCTTATACTCCACCAAGATGCGAACTAAATCATAACACCTTAGTAATTAAGATAACTCAGGGTATAGCATTAAGTATCATGACATGAAGTGAAAATAAGAACATGCTAAATCTAGTCATGGAGTAGTGGCAATGGTCACGCCCACATCCCCGGTAGCATGGTATTTTAGTTTATCCCAAGTGAGGTAACAAAGTAAGGTAAACACCCAAGTGGATCGCGATATTAAGTTGTCAGCTTACCGCACTCACCACTCCCCGTTACTCCAACTAATACACACGTTCCCCCACACACGCTCTCATAAACATGCTTGATCAAAACAAGTAGACAAGAACGGGGTACATAATATGCATCTATACTCATAACTGAAACAAACATTGCAATCTCAAACATATATTAACTCATAAAGATCCACCACAAAGGTATTACAAATATGACCGTAATCATGTTCAGCAGCTCATACGGTGCTAATTAGTGAAGCTCAAGAGAGGAGAGATACATAAGTTACTTCCACAAACCCATAGTCCAGAGGTGGACTACTCCCTCTTCATCATGGAGACGGTGGAGAAGTCGATGGAGAAGATGGAGACCACGCCGGCAGCGCCCCGCCGGAGTTTTCCCCCTCCAATTGCAGCTCCTGATCTCCGTTTCGGTGTTTCTGTGTTTGTGCGGCGCTCCTTCCAGAGAACGATGGGGGACCTTTTTTATAGGCGTTTTTAGGTCAAGACGATGTCGGTGGAGAAGAGATCGAAGGCAACGGAGCCACGAGGCCCGAACGGATGGGTCCCACGCGGCCTGGTACTGTGGCCGCATGGGCCATGCCCGTTTGGCCCTCGGGTCTCCGTTTGCTTGCTTCCTTTTTCCGTAGGTCTTCTTCCTTCCAAATATTGACACCCGTAAATTTCCAGGTGATTTCGTTGACGTTTGGGTCCCTGAAACATTAAAATACAAAACTAGGGTTTTCTGCCTGTGCAGGGTTAATTCCAAATAAATGGGAAAACTATGAAGTATTCCCAAAATCATGATAAAACATTGATATAACCCTTATATGATGCAAATATGATTGGAATATAAGCAATTAAAGTGCAAAGTTCATGTATGCATTTTACATGCATCACCAGCCAGCTCGACCATACCAAGCAAGACCACCATTGTTGCAAGCTCAAAACTACTAGATCTCCCAATCCCTCCACCCAAACTCGTTGATCTTTGGAGGATTGAAGGAGAAGGCCCGGATCTACAACATCACCAAGCGTTCTTCATTTCCCCCTCATTCAGTTGAGGGGTTTGAGCCTAGGGTTACCACTAGGAATACCTAGGCATCTTGTTGTACTTACTTGCTTGCTACTTTTGTGTAGCAGATTCATGGTGCTTGGGAGCTCCCAATCCTTTTGTGGGTTGTGCCTCAAGTGTGTTGTAAGGGCTCCAGATTCCGCCTTGAAGGATTCCGATAGTGGAAGGTGAACCGAGCTTTTGGGCGAGGTTCATCGGAGAATAGGGTGAGGCCATTTGTGGCCTTTGAGTTTGAAACTCACACCCCTCTAACGAGACGTACTCCCCTAAAAAGGAGTAACTCAGAAATACATCCTTGTCTCCGCGTGCTTCCCGTTCGGTTACTCCTTATCTCTAGTTATTACTTGTTTCTTACCGTGCTTAGTGTTAACTTTTCATATAGGTAAATTCACCGTAGTTGCATATCTAGAGAATTTACCTTTGTGTCAAGCCTTAATCGAAAAAGAATTAAAATTTGGAGTAGCACCTATTCACACCCCCCCCCCCCCCTCTAGGTGGCCATACGATCCTTTCAGAAGATGGAGGGGTTTAAACTTGGAATTTTTCTATGACAACATCGGTAGCCAAGTGAAGCCCTAGAAGAATCTGGACCGATCCAAGCACTTCTTGAGACCTACCGGCAGATTCAGGACAAGGCCACACGCATTCAGCTCCATAATGATCTTGTTGAGCACCAGTGGTAGTTGTATGAGAAGAAGTAGATTCCCATTTTATTCATTTAATACTATTGTAATTTGAACCGTTGTTTCCATTCGGACCATTCGTTATTGTTTTAATTATTTGGATTTAAAACATTTGTTGTAATGGATGATTATGTTAAATTTGTATTGTATGATGTTAAAACATTTATTATATTGAATTTGTATTGATGTTTTATGATGATTATGTTGTTCCAAATCAAGATTCGATAAAACATGCAAAAAAAACTTTCTGGTAACGTTATCGGAAGGGTGCGCAGAACAGATGCAGTAAACTTGTTTTCGGTACGAGTTTACCGCATCTCTTCTGCGAGAGGCCGCGCGGTACCAGATAAATTTTTCCAGCTCAACCGGATACCAATTTCCCAATACCAAATTATCTGATACCTGTTAGAGGTGCTCTAACAAATTATAGAACAAATTATAGGGTAGATGTATATTTCGGCCCTCGGTGTTGTATATTTGCAGTGCGGGAGGCCGTGATGCAAATCTCCTCCCCCTCACGCGCACAGCCAACTGCCGAGCTCAAATATCCTCGCGCGCGCCGCTTTCCCATTCCCCTTCTCCACACGCGACCGAAAGCAGTCGTCCAGCCGCCGACGCCAAAACCACCGCCCCTCGCCGTCCCCGACCACCCAATCGCTTGTCTCCCACCACTCAACCGTCGTCCCCCACCGTGAGTCGTTGTCCCCACATGTCGCCGCGCCGTTTGACGATGAGCGACTTTGTCGGCGTGCGGCTGCGTCTGTCCTGCGCTGGGCCGCCAAAATCGCGGTGAATGGCATCCACTGGTTGATGGGAACATTCAACACGGCGGAGCTAGCCGCGCATGCGTACGACGCGGTGGCATGGAGGTTCGATCGCCCGCGCCTGGAGATGAACTTCCCCGACGTGGAGTCGCGGGTGGAGGCTGAATTCCGTGCGCCGAAGCTGTCGTTCGTCGACTGCAACGTGGTGTGGCAGCTCTCGCACGAGAGGATGAACCGCCGTGCCGCCTAGATCGACGCATGGCAGATTGATGCGCTCACCGCGACCACCTCGAGCTCATGGAGGCGGAAATCGACTTCTACATGGCAAGGAAGAAGAAGCAGGCGTCGAAAATTTAGTCAATTTTTGAATCTGAACATTTTTAATTTGAATAATTTTTTACTTTGAATATTTTTTAAATATGAAAAAAAATTGAATTTGAACAAATTTTAAATGTGAACAATTTTCAAATCTGGACATTTTTAAATATGAATAATTTTCGAATTTAAACATTTTCACATTTGAAATTTTTTCATCTAAACATTTTCCAAATCTGATTTTTATCAAAGTTGAACGATTTTCAAAAGTCCTAATAATAAAAAAACATAAAAGAAGAAGAAAAAAGCAAGACCCGCCGAATGGGCCGGCCCATTATCAGTCGCCCTTCAGGCGACGAGGGTGACGCTAGCTCGTACCGATGTGGTGGTAATGTTTTCTACTCCATATCAAAATGTAAGATGGTCTATCTTTTTTTGCCCCACATGTTTTTTTACAGAGATACCGTAGGGAAAAATCCCTATGGTGTAGATTTATATTAATGATGACAGAAAAACCAGAGGTTTTTCAGTACAAGTTTCGGATCTACACTCTGCCAAAAACTATGGGCGGATGAAAAACAAACAACGGAAGAAAAGGAGTACACATGAAGTACAACTAGGTGAAGAGAGCTAAAACCCACTGGATGAGTGGCTGCATCAAGCAGGGCTTAACCCTGTGATGATGGATCAGCAGGTCGTGTTGGAATTGCACTTTCCACCTCGCCAAAGAGGGCTGGAGATCCTTGAAGATGAGATCATTACGAGTTTTCCAAATATTCCAAAGCGCACACACCATCACCTCCATGAAACAAGGCCCTTGGAACAGATGCTTTGCAGCCGAGATGCGAATAGAAATTGGGCTAAATCCATCGCACTGAATCCCAATGAAATTCTAGCAAGCCCTTGCAAAAGAGCAATCAAAGAATAAATGATCTCTTGTTTCGACGGCTTCATAGGAGAAAAGAACACATCCCTGCCCTCCATCAATATGCCAATGCTTGCGAGCCATCAAGTCCTTGGTATTTAGTCTGTCTTTCTGCAGGAGCCAGGCGAACACTCTGAGCTTGGGGGTGAGTCTCGAATTCCAGATCGCCTGGAGCGAAGCATCACACTGTAGATGAGAGAATATAAAGTTGTAGAACTTAGCCGAGGTGTATGCGTCACCGCCCCATGGAAAATTCTTGACGTCGGGTTCATTAGGGACAAGGACCTGATCAGCCATGATGTGATCAACCTGTTCGAGCTCATGAAAGGCTTCAGGCGACAGAGGGAGAGCAAAGCGATTCGACAGGTCATCCAACTGGGACATCTCCATAACAGAGGCATCTTCATTCAGAGCAAACGAGAATAGCCTGGGAAACTGATCACAAAGAAGGTGCTGATCGTGCCAGAAATCTTTCCAAAAGAGAGTAGTATGTCCACTCTTCACAAATGACCTAGTAATGCTCCTGTAGATAGGTATTAACTTGAAAATGTCTTTCCACCAGAAGGATCCCCGAGCTGATTGGGCCTGTGGGGGGGGGAGCTAGGATCATATAATGCCCAAACAAGTTTCACCCAAGGAATATCTTGCTTACGAAAGAACTTGTGTAACTGCTTTAACAAAAGAGCAGAATTCTGAATTTCCATATTCATCACACCAAGTCCTCTGTATTTCTTGGGCCGACAGACAAGGGACCAAGAAGCCATTGACTGCACCGTGTTTGTGTCTTCCTCTTTTGCCCATAGGCCATGTCTGCGAATCCGATCGAACAGCTTGATTATCGCCTTGGGGAGCTTCAGTGCACACAGAAAGTGGATTGGAAGAGCAGAAAGGACAGAGTTAACAAACGTCAGACGGCTACCATAATCCAAAAAACGCACACTAGCATTTAGCCGACGCTCTACATGAACACGATAGGTGACAGATCTTGTACAGAAGGTCTAGATGACCCTAAAGGCAGCCCCAGGTAAGTAAACGGCAGTGAGCCGGTGGCACAACCGAAAGTGTTTGCCAGGATATTTAGTTGCTCAGAATCAATATTAATAGGCATGAGACAGGACTTGGAGTAATTGACATGGAGACCAGTAGCACGTGAGAATGAGTGCAGCAATTCTTTGAGAGCCAGAAGCTGAGACGGGCATGCTTCAAGGATGAGAAGAGTATCATCGGCATATTGGGCTATAGGAAAGTCAGTTCCAGGTATCGGTAGGGGTGGGTGCAAGACGCCATCAGCCACTAATCGATTGACCATGGACTGCAGCAAATCAGCCCCAGCAACAAAAAGAACTGGAGAGAATGGATCCCCTTGACGGACACCACGTTTACAAGCAAATTTTTTGCCCGGCACGCCATTAAGCAAGACAGAAGAGGTACCCGTGGAGAATATGCAATGAACCCAGTGGATCCATCTATCATCGAATCCCCAACACCTCAAGATTTTAATGATCGCCTCGTGCTCGATCATGTCGAACGCCTTGGCAAAATCGAGTTTCAGGATGACAGCCTCCTTGCGCGCTTGTTTACACTGATGAATATATTCATAGGCCCACCCCACACAATCCTGAATTGTGCGAGTTTTAAGAAACCCATACTGGTTTATATGAACAAGGTCTAGAATTTTCTTTTGTAAGCAATTTGCTAGGAGCTTAGTAAGTAGCTTGAGGCCAGTGTTCAATAGGGAGATGGGACGAAAGTCATTTGGACCCAGCGGAGACTGAACTTTGGGGATTAAGGTGATGAAGGCGTCATTTATACTCTGAAGGTTTACCGACATATTCCAAAAATCGTCACAGAGCCTATAGAAATCATACCGAATGATGGGCCAGCAAACTTTCAAAAAGAGACCCGAACATCCATCCGGCCCAGGAGCTTTATCGTTTGGACATTTAGATACAATAGAATCAATTTCAGCATGTGAAAACGGCACTGATAAAGCCTCCAAGCCAGCAATATGAGGGACAAAGGTGGAGAAATCAAATGATGGGTCAATTGGAACCGACACTCCCAGTCTGTCCTTGAAGGAACTCCATAAAATACCAGCCTTTTCATCATGATCTGTGGCAGAAGAACCATCTGGTCTAGTGAGAGAGGCAATGCAATTATTTCTGTATCGAATGGTTGCCATAGAGTGAAAAAAATTGGTATTTTCTCCCCCAAATTTGGCCCATCGGACTGTACATCGTTTCTTCCAATACTCTTGCTTACACTCAAGCAAGAAGAGGAGCTTGCGTTTAACAATATTGCGAAAATTCCACTCAGATAAATGCAGGGGTCGCAATTCTTCAAACCCATCTAATCGAAGGATGATCGCATTGCAGTTATCGATCAGATGAGCAATCACCGATATGCTCATGCTCCACTGACGAAGAGCTTTCCTAAGCAGCTTAAGCTTGGCCGAGATGCATCTAGCCGCGTCCCCTGGACAATGTATGTCCCATATACGCTGAACTACGCCCAAGAAGCCAGGGATTTTAACCCAGTGATTCTCAAAACGAAAGACAGAGGCCTTAGGAATACTCGTGCCAATTGACACCACACAAGGCGTATGATCTGATGTAGGGCGAGCGAGCGGTCGAGCCGTTGTGTTAGGGAATTTCAGCGTCCACGCTGGCGAGGTAAAGAACCAATCCAATTGAACTAGGAGAGGATCCGTTTGCATATTGCTCCAGGTAAACAACGACCTTTGATTGGCAGCTCAATTAGACCGAGGTGACCAATAATTTCATTGAAGGTGGCAATATCCTCCAAATTTGCACCAAGGCGATTGCGACTATCCGTGTAACGATAGAAGTTAAAATCACCTAGCAGAATCCATAACGTGTCATCTGCAATATCTAGGTGAAATAACCAGGCCACGAAATTTTCTCGCTCAATTCCCTCACACGGCCCATAGACATTTACCATAATAAAAGAATCAGCAGAGCTTGTGGAGGTGAAGCTAATGACGATTGCAAAACTTTCTTGTAAAAGGACCTGGCCCAAGAACCTGCTACTGGACCAAACCACGAGAAGCCCCCCAGAAGCCCCATCCGAAGGAATGAATGCAAATTGGTCAAATCGTTTTGGTGCAAAAGATTTAATAAATTTACTATCAAACTCAGTGCGTTTTGTCTCCTGAAAACACAGAATCGAGGCCGCACTTTCCTCAATCTTATCCCTAACAAGAGGCCATTTGCCCCACATGTATCTAAACATATTTTAGTTCAATCCCAAACTCGGCGAAGTCACTATTAGCCACTGCTCGGTCCAGACAAATACACACGTTGCACTACGCATCCTTGCGGTTGGACCATGTAAATTCGCGTCCCCAAAAACTCGGGTCGTTCAGACTGCAAGCATCCAAGCAATCACGAAAAAACTCCATTTGAGCATCAGATCTTTCCCTAAGCCCCATAGTGCTCATCACTACATAGGACTTAATTGAAATCTCCACAACATAGCCAAGGACCATTCCATTCTCGGCGTTTGCTCTTTAAAATAAATAAACAAATGGAGAAAATTACAGTTACAACAACTTTTGATAAAAAAAAACTTATGATTCGGCCTTGCATTCAAACCTTGCAATAATATCCCTAGACTAGACAACCAGCCAGACCATGTACAACTCTAGTGTGAACAAGAAACTGTCCCTGTAACGTATGACCCTGAGATGCGCCCCGCACCGGAGGGGTTTCCCAACAAATGCACATATAAGGGCAAAACAAAACAAAACAAAACAAAGCAAAAAGTAGTGGCCCAAGCAGCATAACGACAAGTGTCAAGAAGAGAAACTATTTGCACTTCTTGCACTACCGACAATGGGCCACCAGGAGAAGACTTTGGTGACAGATTGGCTAAGGCTCTTCACCAGCTTTGCCTCTCGCAAGGAAAAAAATTGCGAGCCCAATAATGGCATGACTAAGGCTCCAAAACTCAGATGATACTGACTCGCCACTTGTACACAATCACAGAATGGCAACCTACGAAAAACAAACCACATTCATCACTCGTCACTGTGCAACTGCCTTCTCCAGTTTCTCTTTCTGGATCTCAACTCTTCTTTCTTCAGCATGTTGAGCTATGCCACTAGCAAGAGCCTGGTATCGGAAATCAAGTGTTTGCATGAGGTTTTGGAACCTGGACGGATCAGATGCTTGCAAACCTGTTGCAACGTGAGAAAATTCAGCCGAGAATTCTAGGTACAAAAAAGGAGCATTCTGTAGCAAGATGTCCACTCTACCTTTGACACTTTCAACAAATAAAATGAACGGATCCACCTCATCAATCGGTGACTGCAGCTCCTCGTCATCACTGAAATCATCATCTGAGTCATCATCCTCATCAGCTGGCTGGAAACCTCTAGCCTGCATCATTACAAAGATGTGAAGACTTTAGAATTGATCAGTTAATATATCAGAAAATATTACAATCTGACAATCTTATAAAAACCAACAATCTGAAAAGTAAATGGAATATTCACAAAAATGATATGAAAAATTAAAGAATGGTTTGAGAGCACCCTCTGGCTTTAAAAACGACATGGCCAGGGCGGTAACTCAGTTTTAGCTGACCAGGCTGCCGGTTGGTCCGTCGAACCAGCAATTCTATAAACATATAACAAATAACAGTTGCTAGTAGTATGGTAGAGAAAATCAAGATTTAAGTACACATATTTCCCATCCGAAGCAGCAAACACAATCTTGTCAAGTTGAGTTAGTCATGTAGACTGTGGGAGCCTCCCTTTCCTGCCAACATACCGAACATCTCGAGTCCCCAAGGGTATCTTCGTGCCCAGGGAGTGCGAACGATCCACTGCCGATATAGCAGATAAGCAGGTGGTTCATTTTGCATGAAAAGTCATTGCACACAACCTTACTAGACCAGTCAATCGTTCCAGTTGTTTGGCATCTAATTACCAGTCTGGTCAAGTATTTTTTAACAACAGATGTCGAGCGTCAGGGACGGAGCTGGCACATAGCCGCTGGTGTCAGCTGACACCAGTGGTTGTGAGCAAAACCTTTGTTAAATCACTACTAATCACTGGTAATCTATTAAGCTGACCCCATCGCGACAAAGACTGACCCCAGTGAGCTTTCATTCTAGCTTCGCCCCTGTCGAGCGTACATTACTAATCAAAGATTGTGCAACAGACCTCTGCAGCTAGTTTCTGAAGATGAAGACTGTTTACTTCAACATCATCATCTTCATCATCAAGACCCATCTCCTTATCAGATTCAACTTCTTCATCTTCATCGTCATCTTCATCAGCATCAAAGCCATCCATATCGTCACCAGCATCATCATTTTGCTTCTTCGATTCTGCTTATGGACGAAAACATCAAGAATCACAAAAATAAACCAGAGAAGTTAAAGACGACAGAATCAGCAGAAAATGCAAAAGAAAAGATCTGGGAACCTCAGTACAGCAATCAGAACAAAGGATATTAGATAGAAAAACTCAATATAACAGAACTCAAAATTTAAGCCTACACATACTACGTGTAAGGTAGTACTACAACATAGAGAAAGGCCAACTGTGAAGTACTACTCAAGAACAATATCTTCA
The DNA here is from genome assembly GCA_947311845.1 of Poa pratensis. NCBI lineage: Eukaryota > Viridiplantae > Streptophyta > Magnoliopsida > Poales > Poaceae > Poa > Poa pratensis. Next base: position 737,300 of record CAMZMU010000015.1, read on the forward strand.
AAAGCAATCGCCCAGACAAACAAGATGCAGTAAAAGGGATGCTTAACTCCACCTGCAACTTGATCTTTGTAGGAAGCAAGCAGCTCAAGTGTTGCTTTGAAAATGCGATCTAGAGCTTCTGCAGGAATATGATCTGCTGGAAGGCCAATAAGTGAAGTCAGCCCCAGGCAGCAAACCTTCTTATCATGCTCTCTGCAAATACAGCAATAGAACAGTTTCAGTTTACCCAAGGCCAACAAGTAAGCAATAATATCTTGCAAAAAACTAGGGAAAATGATACCTCCTGAAATTGGCTCGCATACCACTCTTTTTTACTTGTTGTAACATACCAAACCAAAGGTTAAAAATTTCTGTTGCAACTCCAAGTTTGTGCAAAGTCGCAAGTGTCAATGCAGGGTTATAAAAGAACGCATTAGCAATCTGCAAGTAGCACGTGAAGGTTCTTAGAGTCATGTGCAACACAAATACAGCACACAAGGGTCAGCCCCAGGTGCGTAAACTGTATCTTGCATGTACACCATACTAATGTGAACATACATGCATAAATAAATACACCATACTAATGTGAACATACATGAATAAATAAATGATCATCTCAGGAAAGAACACAGAATAAGGTCCCTGGGCTAAGACGAATATTGGTAAAGAGATAAACATCTACACAAGGAAGAGCATAACTCTGTACAACATGGAGTATCCATTACTTCACGCTACAACAAATTATTAAAAATAATCGCTCATTTATATATTTGGAACTTCATTACTAATAGTACAGAAACAATAATTAAATTGGTTGCTGCGATACATTAACTGTAGACGAGGCCACAGAAAAAATTGGACTAATATTTATTTTGCTGGGGCTTCCCTTAGACTTTTCGTCAAAAACAAGTTTAGCTGAGTACACCACTGGTTGATGTGGTAGGTATTACTGAAACTTGATACAGAGAAAGACCTACACAACGGTCCAGTCGAGTCACACCTTAAAACTTATAAGCAGACAACAATGGTAACAAACCAGTTGGCAGTTGTCAATAACATTTAACCAAACTGCTATATACATAAAAGTTGTACAGTTAAGGTTAAAAACATCAACATTAATAACATGGCTAATAATAAATGAGAACTAAATGATTGGTTAATACAAGGCTTTGACCAACAATTACTCACGATTGTGAATTTGTATCACATAACCTATATTAACGGAGTAATTGCTGGTCAAAGCCTTGCCTTAACCAGTCAAAATGTGCCCTTGTAGTGTCTTACCACTTGTACAAGGAGACATTTCAAATATGGTTTCTGTGCTCGACGCAGTCGATCAATTGTAAGTCTAAGGTAAGGCTCAAGCCATTGATCAACATGGCCTTTGCAATTCTGAAAAAGGACTTCTATCAGCTTGGGAGCAGGCTCAATATCAGAATCTTCCATGTTTGGCTCTATCATGATCTACAAGCATCAACAATCATAATCAAAAGATAGTACAATGCACCTGCATATTCATTACACGATCAGCTTTGAGCCACTCACAGATGATAGAGCATTCCACAAGCTTTGCTGGTAATCAGGGTCTTTGCATGCAAGAAAATGATCACTGCCTCGTGAAACATAGTTATCCAGTGGAACAAGAATATCTGTTGGGAAAGATAAAAAACAATGAGAGTCTAATGAAGTGCTGCACACAATTTCTACTACATGTAAAATAAACACTTGTTTTTTAAGATTTTAATTCGCAGATAGTAGAACCTTTGAACAACTGTATACAAGAGATATATTGAGAGGTGGAAGATATTTTCGGCTCCGAGAAGTGAAAGAAACCTCCCACCAAGACTACAGCCAAGCAACGATTCAATACATATTACTAGGAATTGGGATGAGAGCACGTGCAAGGGGCCGCCTTAACAGACCATACTGATGCAATGAGAACTTTCGACCATGTTATATAGGGTATGAACAAATAACATTGGTAGGAAGTGTGTAAGTGCAAACAGTATACTGTTGCAAGCATAGATCTGTGGTTTTCCTCAATAAAACTTGGAAAATTGGCTTAGACAGTCAACTAATGTAGTTGCTAAGACGATGAATGTAATGCTACAAAGTGGGCCATGGGCAGCAACTCGTTGAGATGATAGGGCAACACAATGCAATTGTTCGTAGTGCCTCGTAGAGATTTCCCTCCCGTGTCGTTTAATAAACTTGCAGCTTTCTTTAAGTAACAAGGGAAGAAAGAAAAGGGAACTACAAAAGAGCAGAGCAAACTTAAATAGTACTTGCTACTAATTTTGGGTCTTGCAAACTAAAAAAGGCTATATCCCACTATTTTCCCTTGCCATCAACCATACAAAACAGGAAATACTCCATGTAATAAAGGCTCGTTAGCTATTACAGCACAATTATAAATCCAAAAAAAAAAAATTGATTGCTTTAGCTAAACCAATGCATGTAATTTTTTTCACGTGCCAAATATACCCAGCAGCTGTGGAGGAACATTTTGGTCACAGAAAGATAATTAATAAACATGACAGTGATGCAAAAGCATGTAGTGAATGCATCTGGAAATTTAGATAAACAGATTCTTCTAAAGGGTAACACTAACAATAAGATTGTATGTTTGTATTATAAGTTAAGACATACTCTCAAAGAAATCTATTGCCCAGTCATTAAGTGCTTCCATCATCAACGGCCACAAGCTCCACATGTCCAACGATATCGTTGGTGAAAAAAATGTCATATAGGAGACAATTTCCAATACTTCTTCGTAAACATCTGCCAAAGAATGGGGGATAGTAAGTCTACAGACAAAAATGTATCACGAGAATTAGTAATTTGGAACATAATGTCAGCATAAAACCACATGCCCATGTGACTCTGCTGATCACATTATCTTGGTTTGAAATTGCCTAAACTAGGCCAAGTAGCCAAATCTGCCTACAACACGTTTCTAAGTTTCTAAAACAGACAAAAGGTATATTCAGAAATATTATGACGAAAATCGATAGTATTTTCTAAGTGTTTAGTCGATTATTTGAGTTCTCTTCGCAAAATTACATATACTACATGTATATAATTCTCAATATACCTAACATAAACATTTGTACCCCTCCAAAACTGTCAGAGATAGTTTCCCTCGATAGAAATTTTTCACATGGCTGATTACTTATTTCCAGGCAGGCAATGGTGGACTGGTTGTTTAACTAACAGTAAAGCTGTACAATGGAATATGGAAAAATATGTTCTTCTCATGTGGGGCAAGCACCATAGGGGGTGCAACAAGGGACAAGACTTAAAGGGCCTGACAGCCACTGTCTTTGATGCTAAGCAAGGCCTAGAGATGTCTTGATTTATCTTTTGTGGGGGGGGGGGGGGGGGGCTTTTAGCTAATTAGGTGGTTTCATATCAAAATTCGTTTTTGATTTGTCGGAATATGGATCCCAGTACCTATACAGAGAAGGGCTTGGTAATCTATTTTCAGTTACCCATCCGAAATAGCACCAACCCACCAGTACAAACATAGGCCTCCAGCAGAGAATAGTTACAATTTACATTCAGGCACCGGGGTTCAGGCTAGTTATCTATTAACACTAACCAGCAGAACTGATTTTAGTGATCATCAATTACAATCATTAGTGTGCCTCAAAAAAGTATGAACCACAACAACGTTTTGGCACAAACATTACCCACTAGAAAAGCATATATATCTGTTTAAGCAGAAACTTCTGGTATCAAGCAGGTCACAGTTGGATATAAATATTTAAAAGCTACAACGATAAGAAATTAAGAATGATTCCAACAGTACCATACCTTGACCATCGGAAGTCAGCATCCTGCGCATTATAGGCATCAAAGTTGGCTCCATTTGGGTAAAAAGATGTGGGAGACTGCTGATTGACTCCAGAATTGTGCTTATGGCACGCAAACAGCCAACAGCTGCCAAAGCACCAGAATCATCAGCCTCATCATCAGCTTCTGAACTAGCCATGCATTTCCAGAAGGCAGAAGCCTATCAAAGTAGAAAAAAGGGTTTTGTCAAAGAATCACACGGCAATATAAAGCTAAAACTACAGAAATATGAACATACTAAATTCTGGCACAATCCTAGTGCATACGGTGCCATCTCTTCACCAAATTTATCAACAATGGTTTCAAGTGTGAACACGAGGTCCTCATTCTCCACTTCATTCATCAATTTGAAAAACTCTGCAAAATACATGAGAAGCCACAAGACTAAGCTATGATAAGATTACAAGGTTAAACAAGGTAAAAAATGCATACCATCAAGGAGTTGAGGAAGTATAGGTCGAATCTCATTCAGATCTGGATAGGAAAATTTTAGTCAATTGTCAGCAATAAACCCAGAAACTAGAAAGGGGGTTTAAGGTACACAGTGGATAAAAAAGTTAACCTTTGCATGCTTCAACAAAAGAACGAAGTGCAAACACTGAATCAACACGGACAGGAAGATCTGGATCGCGCATTCCAGCAACAATGCAATGCATAGCTCTCCGAAAATTCTCCTGGTCTGAGAAGTTAATATGGGCATACTGCCCAGCAACCCATGCTGCCTATTAGATAGAATTAGGTCAGATTAATGCCACAAAGGACAGACAAAAAAGTGGGATAGAATTCCACCAGCACACAAAGAACCGCCTTAAAGCATCCAGATGTTCCACACGGAGAAAATAATAATTGTCTACATCTTAGTTGATGTTCCGAGAGAGAAAGCGAATGCTTAGCTCAAAACTTCATCTATTTTTTATTATGTACCACTGAAAAGTGCGAATATTGCATATTTAGCATCATGGAAAAGGAAAACATCAAAGTTGTGTATATCATACTCTAAACCGAATGAGTGAGTTTAATCTTTTGTAGTAATCACTCAGTCCCAAAATGTAAGGTGTGTTTTATCGTGCATGGTCTTTGATGCACAACTTTGACCACTAATATAGACCAAATTATATGGATGAAGAATGTATAAATGGTATCATTGCATTTGACTTGCAAAATTGCACCCACAGTAATAAGCAAGCAAAATTAACTTTCAAGGCACGCTACCTTTGCACGCAAGTGCCCAACACAGCTATGGAACTCAGGAAAGACATGTTGGACAAGCATACGCTCCAGCTCAGCTTTATATGGATCAGTTTGCTTCAGCTTATCACATAATGTCCCAATAGCAAGAAGCGCCCCATCTTTTTGGCGATATGGCTTGACTTCAGCCGAGGCCTCATCATATCTGTGTTGAGTGTTTCAATCAGAAAGTGTATGGAGTGGACAAACACAATACATAACAGGCTACACTTACCTCCTGAATATATCCACAATGAAATGGATAAACTTTTGGAGGTTGCTTTTTCCTCGTTTTCTTACCAATTCACTCACAAAATCCATAGCAGCTGTACGGGGACTGTACAAATCTTCAATAATATCTGCATACATAATAGAAACAATATTATTATAACAGACGAACAACCTATTGTCATGTGAGGCAGAACCTACAAGCATAGGGGCCAGCAATAGCCACGCCAACTCTTGAAGGAGGCTAGAGATATGGTTATCTATCTATCTATCTAACGAGGTTCAACTTGAATTTATCTCTTGGTATTAGAAATTTCCTTGATCCTTGAATTAGTTGGTGTTAAGCCAGCTAAATAATGCATGGCCCATTCATTCAATACGCATGGTAGAATTATCGATCTCTCTCAGGGACATGCCGTTTTGGTGCCCAGGTACGGATGCTGGAGTTATCTTGTTCGTCGTTCCACGTGTAGATCTGTGCCATTCGCTGTCCTTCCTGGCCTTTTTGGGTGTCAATAAACCCAGTATTTGAACCGATTCGAATGGGCTTGTGTACATACAGTGGAACATCCCAAGGGCTATTGAGTGAAGCTGCCAAAACGTGACGGCGGAAATGGCATGTGATTCTAGACTACTAAGACATGACACAGGAGGAGGGAACATGGATGTTTGTGACCAAAGATTGAACTAGACCTGCCGCACTCGGCTATGCGTGCTGGGTTGGATCCTGCGGTACGCCAACCTGTGGGTGCTGGAGATCTTGACCGGGACCGATGGAATTGCTGCTTCAGTGCTTCTCTAGCACGGCCACGAACGCATCCTGCCACTCAAATAAACGGCAAAGGCCGGCCTATACAAATGGAGTAAACTATGGAGAAAAAAGAGCAGGTATGAGATTAGCACGGTGCACGCAAGAAATGGATGGCATGAGTATTTGGTCAAAGAAAATTAAACGGTGACTGCTCACACTTGTAGAACCGTTTGCCTGGCTTCTTTTCGCTATGGCCATGGATGAGATGATCTGCTGTCTGCAGCGTGGGGACGGGATCAGGGCTCCGGATTGGGTCCATCTCGGGATGATGGCGATGAGGACGCCATGGGAGGGAGGATGAGGAAGGCGGGTGGGGATTAGGAAAGAGTGTTGAGAATGGGATTGAGTTCAGAAATGAGGTACGAGTAGCTCTTTTTAGAGATGAATGAGGTAGCTGGGCGGTAGCAGCTGGGTGCCAGCGGGACATTCGACGGTCCAGGATGGCCAGTTAATAATTCATTCCGTCGCAAACCTTCTGTACTGGAAGCACTGCCAGTTGTGGGACAGTGGCAGAATGATTTTCAGTGGAAAATGCTATATGGAAGGGAATACAACGCCAGAGCAAGAATCTTCCCATGAAAGAACAGTGTGGATAACGATAGCATCTGTGCCTGGGCACACAAACAAATTTTCGCTTACCCTCTCCCCTTCTCTCCACCCCAATTGCTGACCTACCCTCATGGCAGGAAGGTGAAGAGGTCCAGACCTCACACTCCTGTTGAAAACCCGTACGACCCAAATATCCAATTCAAGGCTGTTAAGCTCTGTAGGACGTGACAACTATATTAGCAATAAAAGACCCAATAAATCATTAGGAGTAATTGAGTAAATGGCCAACTCTAGTTCATACAGTAATAAAGAGCGCATGTAAGCTTACCATAGCCCTTTCTAACATATTCATGAGGATCTTCCTCCCATAGTTTCTGGTCATTATCATTGAAGCACATAAGTGGAAAAATTATCTCAAAAATAATGATGTTGATCTGAGGCTGCATCATCTGGTACATACTGTTTTTTGTAATACTGCAAAAAACAAACTATACAGTTCAATAGCCTTAAATAAAATAAATATTATTCAAGTAGCTAAAGGTCAAAAGCAGGATCACACAACAATAGACAGGCTTGTGCAAGCTTCACAGTTATCCAGCAGAATAATGGTGACACGTCAACTGCCCTAGAAAACCACAAAACCACAACTGAAATGGCCCTCAAAATATCTTCCAAGGCAGGCATGAACAGACCAGCAAAATAGGCCATCTCAGTAAAGCTGTGCCTCCAAGGTTAGTTCTTAGGTACAGTAGCTTTTAAGATTAAGGCACTTCCAGGTTTCCTTCGCAAGAGTTTGCCTTTATGATAAAATGTGACTAACTTGTGTAACAAGTTCCATTAATCTGTAGGAAAATAACTGCTGGCTATTTGAGAAAAACTTGCGCAATATGGGGAAGAACTTAAAATTGTGCAAGTTTTTAATGCTTTCGTCACTAGCCTCTCCGGCAAAGTAAGCTTGAGACTGCCAGATACATTTCCTTGGCAATGCCAAACAAAGTTGGGCCATCACCTGTCTAGTCAAATCAACCAAACTGGTCAAAAACTACACGTGTCATCCAAATTTCAATCAAGTCAAATGCAGTACATGAGATATGGACAAAAAGGGTAAAAAGTCACAACAATGAAAGAGCAAGAATATGAGGGGCACCTATGGAGCTGAACTCAATGCTAACAACTATTCGGCATTGTCTGCATGCATGCAGAAAAACATGTGCAAAGATAACTGAGGATCAAGCACAGGAAGCATACGAAGTGAGACGCTACCTACTCAGATGATTACTTTACAAGACAAAACGCTGCTTAAAATGAACTATTCACATCGCCAAAACACAAACCTGTTGGTGAGGTACTGAAGAATAAGATTGGTAACCCTATCTGGCAAGTAATCGCCGGTACGAATTGCATTCAGAAGCTGCAAGTGACAGCCCAAAATTTGTCCGGCATAACTCTTTTGAAACATTTGAGCAAAAGCTTTACTCTCAGATTTCTGAAGCTTCAGATCACCAAATCTGTAATCAATGAATGGAAAGGTAAATGAATAGAATGATTGCTAAGGTAAACTGAGCTTCGTTGAAAACTGACCGGGTGTACAAACGGTTCAAGATATGGATTGTCCATTTCTTAACTTTCCACCAACCCCAGGATTTCCTGATATCAGGATCTACTGGTTGGCCTTCCACTGGAACTGGCCTTTCTAATAAAGTTATAAACAATATCATCCATGCATTGAAGACATTTGGATCAAAGAGTTGCTTTGGAATCTCCAACTACAAAAAAACATTAACTATAAAAACAACAAAACAAGTACAGAGAACAGCAACTGATAAGAAACGTTTGGTAGCATACATAAATTGAAGACCAAAATATTTTGCTTATCAGCTTGATCAGGTCAGCTACTTCAATTGGAGGATTGACAATCTGAACAAGTTTGCTAAATATGCTCAACAAGCGAGGAAATGTTTCCTCTACAATGTGGTATAAAGGTATTCGGTCTTCCTCAGATTTGAACCTTCAACAAAACATGAAGATTGGATGCATCAGTAAAGAAATGTATGTATGAGAATGAGAGCTTCAGAGTCAAACCATAGGAGTAACAATTTTTCCAGGTAGGTGGCACACTGAGAAATACAAACAAAAACGTAAATACAAAGCAATGTGCATAATTAGTCACTTACTCATATTTCCTGGTAAGTACCCTTAGGACATACAAAGCTCCAAATATTTGACTTTGTGATTCTAGATTGTGTGTAACCCAATGAAGGAGACTTGGCCACTGCTCAGGATAGTCTGCATGTATTATTGTTTTGATACTTTCTCCAAGTTGTGCTCTACAAAATAATCGATGAAGTGCCTCATCATGTCAATAAAGTGCATATAAGAAGACAAATTAGAGTATTTCAACCACAAGAGTGCACAAAATTCCAACATTCAAGCTCCATTAAGAGAGATGTGCAAGTAGGTAACAGAATGTCCTAGTTCAAGAATGCTTACATGACACTCCTAGTCTCCTAGGCAGCAAACCTAAATTTCCTAGAGAAATAAAATCAAACCTTACACTGATCCATTCCTTCTATTCTATGATGTACGACAAGGCGCATTAGTTAAACATGCATCGTAATCCTGTTTGGCATTGGCTGTGACATTAAAAGCATTGTTTAGCCATAACAGTGAAACGTTAACCAAACTAGCAAGTGTTCTTGTAACCTAACTAGATTCTACATACACCACAGCAATAGGAAAGTGATCCCAACTACACGATCGTTGTGGACAATAATTAAATGGATAGCAATTTAATTCTATAAATACTTGCGGCAACTATCATCCAGGCCGCTCACAAAAGGTGCCACCACCAATCACTGCTCCCGGGGAGGAAATTGTATCTGCCACCGCCACTGCTCCCGGGGAGGAAATTGTATCTGGCACCGCCAAACCTTTGTCCTTCCCCACCAGCCTCACCACAACAAAATAGTGGAACCGTTGACAGGGTGGTAAAGGGAGAGAAAATGGTGGCTAGGATTGAGAAATTATAACAAGATGGGATTTCAAGATGTTTCGTTGGAGGCGTATTGCCGTGTTGGGACATACCACCATTCCTTTCTTTATTTATTTTCTTGCCCATTTAAACTTCCCCGTTTTCCCAATTCTTTAGACTTTTTAGGGGTCAGACGGTGATCAGATGCCTCACATACTGTGCACCATGGGTAACCATGGCCACAACTCTCATTATATAGTGATAATGGATGATTCATTGTGCATGCCAAAAAGGAACAAAAGCAAGGTTTATCATGTTAATTAGAAAAAGGTGCAGCAAGAAGACTCGAAAAAGGAAACTGAAAACAAGATGTCTGTGAAACATAGATAAAAAGTGATAGTAATGTACTGGAGATGTTATCACCTGCAAGTTTGTAACCACTAAAACAGCAAAACCCTTTGTGTCCATTACCAAAATAAAAGTCAGATGATACACAGTTAATTACCTTAGGAGAGGGGGTACTTGAACAATAAATCCTAGTATGTTCTCACGGACCATAGACTTGTCGCTTTCGGAAACTTTTTGGGACTCATCTATTGAACAAGTAACAACATAGTCATAATTTTTTAGAAGGGGTAAGCAAATCAATGGTCAACGACCAACTTTCTACATACCAGGATCGTTAGGGGACCAGTTTTTGGCAACAAAATTCTTGAAATGGATGCTTGCAACCTGTCGTACAGCCATATCACAACTTCCATCCACAATGATCTGTAACAATCTAACTAGATGCTGTGGCGTGAACTGGAACTGCATGAATTGCAGAACTATCAGCAAAAGTGATCAAAACAAATGACAAATGGAGTAGACGGGAAAGTGCACTATTGACTATACTATCTACGACAAGCAACTAAATATGTGCTGGTACCCATGGCTCCAGCTTGAGTTCTAACTTGTACTGAAAGTGATAAAATTAAGCGGTAGGAGTAGTGAGATAGACTGCTCCTTTATAATATGTAATCAAAGCCTCAAAGGCCATAAACGAGACAGCTTTCATGTGGATCTTAAACACTACTCTCTCATCTCGTAAGAAACACACTAATCTCTCCAACAGATGAACTAAATCAAGATCACCCTTTCAGTTCAAAGAAGTATTCCGCAAAGTCTACATAAGAAAGTACAAGGTGAGAAAGGCTTTCTTTTTTGGTGGTAGCAGGGAGTGGTTCTATGACAGAGGTTCGCATGGGGACCTCAGATCAGTCGGGCGGCGGCAACGGTATTCTGGGAAATATGGCTATATGGCCATGGCGCCTTGCCATCCGGCTCACACTCTGTAAGGCCACCTATGCAACAGCTTTGAACACCTAGGCACTGAATTTAACCCCAAACCTAGATCACGCCTATCTGGGGCAAAACCACAACAGCTACCTCCCCCGGTGCCAGTCACCTTCTAAACAACTGATAATTGGTTATAAAATTACTATTACATAGTCAGAAGACAGACAAATTTGACTAGCGTGGATAAAATTTATGTTCGTGTACTTGAGCCGATTAATGCGTATGAATCCAGTGACTAGTTCTAATTAACTTTATTGAACAGTATTAAGTAAACCTTTTGGCATTGCGCCATAATAAACTGAATATTGCTATTTCTATCAATTTCAAAAGGTAGGAAATAGTAGAAGAGCGACAGGTATATCCAATATTGCATAGTATGCATTTAGCTTGTATAATAACAGAGAGGGGAGAAGGGTCAATTTTTAAGATAAGTCGTCGATCGACTTCACTTGAATCTGTTGACCCGCTAGTTTGTACTACTGAATAGTTAATCGACTGGCTCTCAGTAACGCGAAAATACTGTTGGTGGCCTGGAACTTAATGACCCTAACAACCCAACTAGCTCCAAGAGTATTACTAAGATACGAATTTACAATCACCGCAGATACTAGGACATGCACGAGCATACACCACACACACTGACACACTAACATTTTAGAATAAACCAGAAGAGCCCATCTGCACACTCCAAAAAACCCGTAGGATAAAACTCAGAGACCAGGCTCGAGCAACCGCAGCAGCTCTCACATTAAGGCAGATCATTGCCCACCAAACCAATGCCAATTCAAGCGCGACTCGCGATCAAACAGTAACGGAATTGGAGCTTTGGATTTCCCGAGAAGGGTCGGTGGTATTAATGGGGAGTAGGCGGGGCTCACCTGGTTGAGGCTCTCCTCCGCGGCCTTGCGCTCCTCGGGGACGTGGCTAAGCGCGGCGCGCAGCACGACGGCGAGGTTGGGCAGATCCATGTCGCCAGCGGCGGCTGACGAGCAGGCCACTGGCGAGGGGCGGGATAACAGTACCAAACCCTACCCGGAGTTAGTGGCGGCGCGAGAGCTCCGGGTGGAGAGCGCGAGCTCGGGTGGCAATGGTGTCTCCTTTTGGCGCCGCGAGGTCTTCGGGAATGGGGCGGGGGGTCTGTCCGGGAGGGAGGGAGAGAGGAGGGATCAAAACGTGGGTGGGTGAGGTATTTAACCCTAGGGTTTGGTCGGACCGAGCTTCAGTGACTTGCAATACACAAGTCACCGAGCGACTTGTGGCAATCTTCCCTCTGTTTTCGATCCGATGGATAAGATTCATCCGAATCTGAAACACAAAAATAAAACTTTTCAGAAAAAATCGAAAAAATTCCAGTAAATCATAAATGCTTCTATAGCTATTCTGTGAATTTTTTATCTGATTTGGACTAACCGTTTGCGAATATATAGCTTTTTTAGTTTGAAACATAAAACGCTATTTATACGCAAACCATTAATCGAAATAGGATGTAACTTTCAGAGAATCCAAAACGAAACATTTATAATTTACTGGAATTTTTTTGATTTTTTCTGAAAAGTTTTATTTTTGTGTTTCAGATTCGAATGAATCTTATCCATCGGATCGAAAACAGAGGAACGAGATTGCCACAAGTCGCTCGGTGACTTGTGTATTGCAAGTCACTGAAGCTCGGTCCGGTTTGGTCAGGGCCTCAGGGGCAACCGGGGTCCGCTGGTGAGTTGGGCCCACAGGGCGGAGCGACAGGCAGCTGGTTAAGGTAAAATCGAAACAAGTAACTAGCGGTTTGTCATGACCTTGATTGCAACTGACGAGCTGGGAATTGGGGTCAACAAGGAAGAGAATTTTGAGAGGAAGAGAAAAAGAGATAAATTATACTCCCTCCGTTCCAAATTAGATGTCTTCCATTTGTCCACATACGGATGTATCTATATCTAATTTGGAACGGAGGGAGTAGGATTAAATCTAAAATAAATTGTATGAATAAATATAAAATTAGGGTTTCATTTCTAGCTTTTGATGAAACGATATAATGCCAACTTAGGTGGAATACGCTCATAGCTACCAACATACTATTCCATACCACTAATCTCACTAGTATTCATTGACATTAAGGTGTGTAACGCGGAACAATCCATGGCGACGGTGGATGGGAGGAGGACAGCTGGCCGAGGAACATGTCAGTGGCGTGGCGCTGTGATGTATACTACGCGCTTCTATTCTTATAGACTATGTTGGACCTCTAAGCGTAGGGTTTGTAAGATTGTAGCAAATTTCACTTAAGTGAATGACCAAAGTTTTACCCAACACAAATAGGTGTAGGTTAAATGTATCCCTCTCTACAACCCTGCAACTAAAATATAAGAAGTCTCTTGTGTCCCCAACACACCTAATGCAATGGTTGATTGTATAGGTGCACTAGTTCGGCGAAGAGATGGTAAAAGGAAAGTAATATTGATGATAAAAGCAAGTATTTGTAATCTGAAATAAAGAGGGCAGCAAGGTAACAAGAAATAAAAGTGCATGGAAACAACAATAATAATAGTAAAAAATGGATCGGGAGCCATAGGTTCACTAGAGTCATCTCTCCAAACAATAAAGCAAGTATTGGGTGAACAAATTACAGTTCGGTAATTGGCAGAGTTGAACTAACTCATAAGCAAGAATATTCATGGCATGACCCGTATAGGCATTACGTCAATATAAAGAGACCGCACATGGATACCACCTATATAACAAATACTTCACTTCGAGACCGCATACCAGCAGTGCATAGTAAGAATTAAGTTGTAAACAACGGAGTATTGCCTTAAGCACAATGAAAAATGTAATCAACATTTTTATATCAATGGGGAGTAGATACTAACGTCGTTGTTTTTCCCTTAGTGGCAACCGCACATGCCACTCTTAGTCGTTCCTGTCACTCGAGTCCAGGATAGACAATGAAAGAATCCACTATCATAACGCTCCCTCTTGGAGATTGATGCGGACTAATACAACCCGTTGAGAAACCCCAAGAGGAATGTATGAAGCAGCACAGCGGCAATTTTCCCTTGAGAACAAAACCAAGGTTATCGAACTAGTAGGAGGTGGAAGAGTTTCAACACGATGTCAACAACAGCACCGTTGAAATGTTGTTGACGTGGACCTGCACACAACACAATCAAACTACTTTGCCCCCAACGAAATAGGAAGGTTGTCAATCTCCCTGGCTTGCTGAATACAAGGGATTAAACGTATGGTGTATAAAATATATAAATGCAAAAATGAACGACGAGCAAATGATGGTGGAACGTGGTGGAAACGGTGTTTCTATTAGTGTAAAAGAATGGACCGGGGTCCATAGTTCACTAGAGGTGTCTCTCACATAAACAGATAAACAAATATGCTGGGTAAACAAATTACAGCTAGGCAATTGACAAATTGCAAGGGCATGACAATGCTATTATGACAAGAATAAGTTCACTGTAGTATTTCATTGGGCATTACAACAAAATACATAGATCGCTTGCTAGCTGCATTTATGACTAATAATCCACCTACGATATAACTTCCGTGTCTCCCGCAGGTATTAAGTTGCAACCAACGGATTGTTGCAATAAGCATGGTGTGTAATGTAAACAATGCTAATGTCATATTGACAAAGCATAGTTGTTTTCTCCCTAGTGACAGCAGCACATCCAGAGCCTTAGTCGTTTCTGTCATCTCGAGCCCAGGCAACCGGAGACATGAACCCACTATCTAGCATAAATACCCCCTCTTGGAGACACTAGCAACTACTTGGTCAAAGCAACCACTAGCATCAGAAAGAATGCAAGATCATAAATAAAACATATAGATAGACAGCTGAACAACTTGATCATAACTTCACAATTCATCGGATCCCTGCAAACACAACATGTAGCATTACATAAAGATGATCTTGATCATGTTAGGCAACTCACAAGATCTAAACATGATAGCACAAGGAGGAGAGACAACCATCTAGCTACTGCTATGGACCCATAGTCCAATGGAGAACTACTCACGCATCAGTCTGAAGGCAGGCATGGCGAGTAGAGCCCTCCGGTGATGATCTCCCCCTCTGACAGAGTGCCGGAAGAGCTTCAGAACCCTCCCGAACTAGGGTTGACGACGACGGCGGCGACGGATCTTTTCGTGGAATTGTGTTTGGGTACTTAGGGTTTTCTGGACGGGGTAAATATATAGGCGAAGAGGCGGCGCGAGGGGGCACCCGAGGGCGCCAGATGACCCCTGGCGCGGCCCCACCTTCTGCCGCGCCGAGGTGGCGCCTGGGCCCCTGGGTCGCCACCTCGGCTGCCCTTTGGACTCTGTCTTCGTATCTTCGTAAAACATATCCCCGTAAAATTTCGTCCAGTTCCGAGAATATTTCCCGACTAGTTTTTCTTAAACAAAAAGACAGCAGAAAACAGGAACTGACACTGTGACATCTTGTTAATAGGTTAGTCCCAGAAAATGCATGAAATTGATATGAACCGTAAATAAAACATGTAGAATTTGGTATAAAACAAGCATGGGACATAAAAAATTATAGATACATTTGAGACGTATCAGCATCCCCAAGCTTAGTTCCTACTCGTCCTCGAGTAGGTAAACGATAACAAAGATAATTTTTGAAGTGACATGCTACCAACATAATCTTGATCAAATAGTAATGTACAACATGTGAAATCACATCAAATCATTCAAAGTAAAGTCTATAATTGATATTAAACAAACAATGATAAAGCAAGATTGTTAAACAAGCTGAAACATTTTATGAATGATGCTTTGGAGACATGAAACCGTAAAAGGTTCATTAGAGATGATGTAAGTATTCAGAGTAGAAGTGTATCCTTCTATTCAAGCATCAAGCAATTTGTCACAACACAGAAAGGATCTAGTCAAGTAAAAATAAACATGAACGTCATAAATCCACTGTTTCGAAGTTTTACTCAACCGGTGAGTGCAAGCATTTGGTATTGGCACCAGGATGTTATGACAAAAAGAACATTAATGGGAGTTTGGAAGGAAGTAGGAGTGCAAGGGTTAGCAAAGTTTGAAGTCAAACCTACACATAAAACACAAAGCTCTTTGTCCCCAATGTTTTCAGGAAGCTTGTCAAGCTTTCAGTCTCGCTAAAAAAAGTTTGGACGTATATCGTGGAAGATAGTTGCAATAAACACAAAAATAAAAATGGGCCAACGAGATAATGATGGTGAAAAGTACGTAAACAAGGTTGTAAACAATGTAAAGGATTGGACCGCAAGCCATAGTTTCACTAGTGGTGTCTCTCCTTAAATAAAAAATATTGTTGGATAAACATATTACAGCTAGTCAATTGACAAAATTATGATCATGACATTATGACAGCATGTTTAAGACAAACATTTATGTAGGTATGACGTCAAACATATATAGACCACGCACCGTCACTGCATCTATAACTAATACTCAACTTTGAGAGTACTTATATGCTTGCCTGCTATCCTATGACCATTTGCTAGTGACCTGGAAACTATTGGTCATAGATCTATGACCATTTCAATCGAAGATAGATGATAGATGATCTCTTATGTAACATATGCAAGACATATGTTTGTATTTGTCCGTTCTATAAGCAACCGTGCTTGTAGTTTTAGATCTGTTATTTCAAATTCTATGTGTTCTCTCTTTTCTAAATGAAATAGCTAGTTATATATTGTCAAAATGAAGAACATTGATACCTGATGTGTAGGACAAGTGGGAAACTGAAATCTGACGACCGGGACCAATTCGAAATAGAAACCTGACAAGTGGGACCCGTCTATATGGTGGGACCAGATCTACAAATAAACTGAAATAAAATATTAGACAAAAGGGCTAGCATCCCAAAATAATGGACCGTTAAAAGGCCAGAAGCATACAATAAAAAGGCCAATTGCTGGGCGTGACCCATGTAACCGTCCAAAATAGACAGGAAAAAAATTATATGGGCTGAAATTATTGGGCTTGGCCTAACTAGACGGCTGAACTGGACCGGGCTGATTCTGATATACGACCATTTCATTTTATCACAATTTTTCCACGTCAGCCTTGCCACATTGGATCTGACGTGGTCTGGTCAGATTGCAACAACAACAACAACAACAACAACAACAACAACACCAACAACAACAACAACAAAAGCCTTTCATTCCCAAGCAAGTTGGGGTAGGCTATAGAGGTGAAACCCACAAGATCTCGAAACTAAATCATGGTTCTGGCACATGGATGGCTAGCTTCCACGCACCCCTATCCATGGCTATTTCTATGGTCATATTCCAATCCTTCAGAACTCTCTTAACATATTCCTCCCATCTCAAGTTTGGTCAATCACGGCCTCTCCTAACAATGTTGGCTAGATTGCTAGTGACCAAAAAATAGGTCATAAAATTGACATTTTATTTTGGTCATAACCGCCTATGACCATTTCACAAAAAGGTCACAATGTATCCTTACCTACGCTCGAAACCTGTCGAAATGCTTTTGGTCACAAAAAGATCACAAATGGAAATACATGACCATTTAGTGACCAATATTGAAGGTCACAGAATAGCATATTCTTGTAGTGTCTTTAAGAATTAAGTTCTAAACAACACAATATTGTATTAAACTCAATACACAATATGAGCACGTGTATTATCAGTAAGTAGAATAAACACATATGTTTTACCCTTAGTAGCAACATCACATCATTACCCATAGTCGTTTCTGTCAACTTGAGCCCAGGGATGAATGAGACATGAACCCACTATCGAGGATATACTCCCTCTTGGAGATTTAACCAACTACATGGCCAAATCAATCATATAAATCAAAGAGCATGTAGGAGCATGAATAAAGCAATATCATCATATATAAAACATTCAAAATCTGATCATAACATCACAATTTATCATATCCCAACAAACACAACAATTTAGCAATTACATCAGATGAATCTCGATCATGTAAGGCAACTCATGAGACCATTGTATTGAAGCACAAGGAGGTCAAACTCTCTAGCTACTGCTAGGACCAATGGAAACTGAAATCTGACGACTGGGACCAATTCGAAATAGAAACCTGACAAGTGGGACCCGTCTATATGGTGGGACCAGCTCTACAAATAAAATGAAATAAAATATTGGACAAAAGGGCCAGCATCCCAAAATAATGGACCGTTAAAAGGCCAAAATAATACAATAAAAAGGCCAACTGTTGGGCTTGACTCATGTAGCCGTCCAAAATAGACAGGAAAAAATATTAAATGGGCTGAATTATTGGGCTTGGCCTAACTAGACGGCTGAACTCGACCGGGCCGATTCTGATATACGACCATTTCATCTGGTCACAATTTTGCCACGTCAGCCTTGCCACATTGGATCTGACGTGGTCTGGTCAGATTGCTACAACAACAACAACAACGATGACAGAAACAACAACAATAACAACAACAACAAACAACAACAACAACAACAGCACACTACAAGAAATATGCCATTTATGACCTTTTTGTGACGAAAAACGATTGGTCAAAAGATGAGCGTCACAACTGGCAGTTTGCGACCATTTTTGGGGATTGGTCATAGACGATTGTGACAAAAAACAAAGGTCACAAATTCTATGACCAATTGTTTTGGTCACTACCAATCTGGCCAGTCCACGTCAGATCCAACGTGGCACAGCTGACGTGGCCAGTCCCAGTCAGATCCAACGTGGCAGAGCTGACGTGGAAAATTATGACCAAATGAAATGGTCGTAAATCAGAATCAGCTCAGTCCAGTTCAGCCTTCTAAATGGGCATGGCCCAATAATTCAGCCCATTTAATATATATTTTTTGCAGAAAATTTGGTAGCAATATGGGCCGAGCCCAGCTATTTGGCCTTTTAATTTTTGGGTCGTGGCCTTTTTGTTCTCCATTTCGAACAGGCTTTTTATTTTATTTTTTTGAAATACACAATGTTCCAGTTTCACAATCGTTTGGGCCATAGCCTTTGTAAAGCCCAAATATTACATGGGCCATTAGAACGTTTGGCCTTTTAAATTCACAGGTTTAAATTTCACACATTTCAACTGCAAACAATTAATAATTCTCTCGCATAAATGAGTCAATCTTATATTCACAACAGCAGATACATGTCAAATTACAGTTTAGCTCCAACAAGTGTACAAACATTCAAGAACAAATACACAAGCACTAAACATGATCTTCTAAAAATGCCGTGCACATCTCCAGGATTTTTCTGATCTGTTGTCCCAGCAGCAGCCTTCAATTCCAAGAGGGAGTATTTCTGATTTATATTTACCCTACAACAATCTACACACACAATAGAGGGTATTAGGGACAGCTATAAAAGCAAAGTAATGGAAAAAGGAACCAGCTAATCAACCTACGAAAGTAATACAAATGACATAACCAGTAATTAAATTTTTAGCATGCTTATCAATTTGTGAAGCTCCATAAATATAGCAGCGAACAAGCCTACTGAACCCTGCACCCACATGGATGATTGATCTTTGTGGATACACAGTATATGTACCTTGGGGCTGATGATCTTCGTGAAGCAGTTACCTAGGATGGAGACCATCCCGCTGATTTTTGCTATAGGTGGCACTGGCCAACTTCAGCGAGAACATCTCCACCATAGTCTGCTGGAGTTTCTTGTCGCAATCTAACATGAACACCAAAGCAGAATTTCAGTGGTAGCATTGGTATTACAATTATAGCTATGACCAGAAACAAAGAAAGAATGTATCACTGAACATAAATTGCAGTAAAGATAGCACAGATACATTACACAAGAGGCATACGTTGGCAGACAGAGATAGCATCTGTATAGGACCTAGAAGTAATTTAGCCCATCTTTTTTATGTCAAGAATAGAAATCTTATACATTTTCTTGAACAACATATGAGAAGAACAATGTTGAGCGAATATGTATCACAAATTTTCTGATGACACACGAATAGATAAAGACGTTTCTAATTGACTAGTACCCAAATATATTCATGCAACAGTTCAGGAAAATCATGACTTGGACAGTGTATTTCCGTGCAAAGGTGCATACGATTGTATATCACCTCACACATACTATATAGCAACCAAACAAAAAAGTGAACTAAGTTATGGGTGAGGTCACAGGACCTTGATGCTTTGAGGAGACTGAGGAGCCAGATCGTAGTTGTGGTGAACACCACTGTCGGCTCATCTTCCCTCCGCCGACTCTGTGTCTTGTCCTGCTGGAAGTGCAACACATTACATAACAAACTGGACAAAATATAGCTAGGACTGTTCAATTAGGAAATCATTTTCTTTGTGTTCATTGCCTTGACAAGGCTACCAGTCTACCACCATGAAGAACAGAGATATAATTACTTACTAAATATACTAACGGGGACACTGGCATGCATACAGAAGTAGCCTGCGTCGATCTAAACCTGAAATCAACGAGGCTACCTAGCAAGAAAAGTATGAGGGCACGCTGGAGTTCCTTGCCTCTGTCATTGCAGAAGAAGGTGACTTCCAGCAGGCCGCGCTTGTTCCAGGTACTTGTCCATCTTTACTCATGGACCGGCATTAGAGTGCATGAGAAATAATCTGAACCATGCTAATTAACTGGAGCTGCATCTAGCGAAGTACAGGATGGGGTGTTGTGCAGGACCTTGGCGAAGCAATGTCGGTAGAGCTCGACAAGATGGGGGGTGCCACGGTAGCCTGGGTGTAGAGCTCGAAATCATCGTCGACGAAGGCCTCCGTCACCTTGCTGTCCGTTTCCGACACGGTGGGCGGGTTGCAACTGCGGCGAGAGAGGGAGAGGCGATGATCGCGCGTCCCCCTCGTCCTGCACCCTCCGCCTCTCCGCGAGCCTGCATAGGGAGGAGGCCCATGAGCCGCTTTGCGCCGGCGTCGAAGTCATTGTGGGTGGATCTAACCATGGGAGGACGGATCTACCCGCCGTGAGGACGTGGGGAGACGGGGTGGTACTCTCGGTCGAGGCGGCGAGGTGTGCCCCGGCGCGGTGGAGGAAAGAGGTGGTCGGGGAAGCTCTGGCGCGGCGGCTCGAGATCTAACCATGGGAGGACGGAATGACCTGCCGCGAGGACGTGAAGAAACGGGGTAGTACTCTCGGTCGAGGCGGCGAGGGGTGAGCCGGTGCGGCGGAGGAATGAGGCGGTCGGGGAAGCTCTAGCGAGTAGCGCGGTGGGATCGAGCCGGCCGGGTGTGGGTGTGCACGCAGAGAGAAGTGAGAGAGATGGCGAGAGGGAGTGGCGGCGCTCGAGGGAAAGAGGGCTCGCGGCTGGCGGATTAGGGTTAGGTTGTAGCAGGCGGGCTGGCGCGTGTTGCGGCGTTCTCGCGAGGAGCTCCACCGTTCAATGCATAGGTGATGGAAGGCTCAGATCGTGTCTAATGGTCTGATCCACGTGGAGGTGATTCCTCGTGTCTCATTCGCCGGATCTATCGCGCTTAAATCTCCAAAAAAATGCTGAATGAACTGTCAAATATTTGTTGCAAATTTGTTACATGTCATTTTCTAAAACATTTAGACCAAATTTATGTACAAGAAAACAAATGTTTGACTCTCAAAAGTTTTCCATCCACCTCTAGTAAAAAAGACAAATTTAAGCCGATTCAGCTGGAAATGGATCAAATTTGAACTACAGGTGATTCGTAGTTTGCTCATGACTTTTTGAAAAAATCATTTTTAGATACACAAGTATCTATTTCATCAGAGATATACCAAAAGTTTCGCAAGATTAAACCCCTACCTAGGAACGGTCATGTCCGCCGGTTTGACCGTAGTTCGAGATCGACGTAAAAAATTGAAAACAATTCAAAAAAATGGAAATCCTCCGCAATGAGTCATTGTATGTGACCTAGTTTTCAGAAAAACTAAGAAACTTATAATACGGAAAATATATTTAAAAGGTGTTCTCAAAAATGACCTATCATGTATAAAGATTCATAGCTTTCATGCAAAATGACCAATGTTATGGCGTCATTCATAGCACAGTTTGTTCAAATGTGCTCATATTGTGCACAAGCGTGCATCTTGGAATGGAGAACAATGTTGCCGAATAAAGTTTTCAATTTCTTTGCACAAAAAAAGTCATTTTTCATTTTCGGGTGCCAAAAAAGGGTTTTTTTGTTAATAAACTACCAAAAATTTGTTGCAATTTTGTAACATGGAATTTTATAAAAACACTAGAACACATTTTATTTACAAATAACTAAATGTTGCGTGTCAAACGGTTTCATCCAACTCTCGTAAAAAAGACAAATATCTGATGATTTAGTAGGAAGCGGGTCAAATTTGAACTACATGTGCCTCATAGTTTGTTAAACATCTTTTGAAAAAAATCATTTTTAGGTACAAAAGTACCTATTTCATCAGAGATACAACAATAGTTTCGCAAGATTCAACCCCTGGCTACGAACAGTCATGTCTGCCGTTTTGACCGTTTTGAAATCGCTATACGAAATTCAAAAACAAATCAAATAAATGGAAAACCTTCACGTGGTGTCATTATATGTGTCTTAGTATCCATAAAAAATAATAAACTTGGAATACGACAATTTTCTTAACAAAGTGTTCTCAGAAATGAGCTATCATCTATGAAGATTCATGATTTTAGGGCCAAATGACGAATGTTATGTCCACATTCATGGTATAGTTTGCTGAAATATGCCCATATTGGGCACAAATGTGCATTTTGGAACCGTGAACAATGTTTCCGAAGAAAATTTTCATTTTCCTTTCACGAAAAAATCATTTTTCAATTTCCGAGTGCGAAAAATGGGTTTTTTTTGTGAAGCACCTACCAAAACTATGTTGCAAACATTGAGCAATACATTTTCTAAAAATACTAGACCATATTTTATTTACAAATAACTAAATTTTTTGTGTCAAACGGTTTCCATCCAACTCTCGTAGTTTGCTCAAGATTTTTGAAAAAAAAATCAGTTTTAGTTACAAAAGTACCTATTTCATCAGAGATGCAACAATAGTTTCGCAAGATTCAACCCCTAGCTACGAACAGTCATGTCCGCCGTTTTCACCGTATTTGAAATCGGTATACAATAAAAAGAAAACCTTTGCACTATAACATTATATGTGATCTAGTTAACAATAAAAATAATTAACTTGGAATACGGGAAATATATTCATTTTTTTCTTAGAAATATATTGAATTTAATAGAATAATCCAAAAAAAATATCAAATTCTTCAAAACCCTATGTAAAGCAATATATAATGTTAGTGGTATTTTATTATTTTATTTTGAACAAAAACAGTCCCTAATATTCTATAATTACAGAGTACATCTTTAAAAAAATGCAAAATTTATTTGGTTGAAATTGGAGTTCAAAATCAAAAGTTATAAAAGAAAACATAAAAGAATAATAAAAAGGAACAAAAAAAGAACCAGAATAATAAAAGAATTGTAACAGCCCCAAGTTTGTGAACTGAAATTTTGTGAATAAAATTTCCACTTTTGCATTTCATTCATGCATCATGGCATTAATTGCTTAAGTGCTCAAGTTGAAACAAAGATTTGGAAAACAAATTAAAAACAAATGGAAACAAAGGCAACAATTGTTTCCAAACAATCTAAATCCAAATGAGTTTGTTTGTGACGAAACCAATTCAAATAAATTTCCATATTTGTCAAGGAAGTTCCTAGGGTTCAAAAACAATATTTTGCACATGCTTAAAAGGTTGCTAAAGTAATAACATTTGGAAATTTAGTAAAATGCCATATTTTAAACCCTATGAACAAATGTGGGGCAAAACATTTTATTTTTAACCACCAATTTTTGTGGAGCCTCTATATGACAAGGGGGAACCTGCACAAAAATTTGCAGAATTTTTGGAAGTGTTTAAGTGCCCCAATTAATTCAGAAACAGTGCTGGTTATTTCAATACAGAACAGAAAAGGGCCTTTTGGTAAATTAGAAAATGCAGGCAGGGGGTTCTGTGCAAAAATGCTTTCTTCTCTGTAGCGACCGACGGCGAGTTGCTTGCGCCGCACCAGCTCGCTCGCCGCCGTGCTGCGCCCCGCCTCGCTGTCGAGCATCCACGCCTCCTGGACCTGGTTAAGAGGAGCAACCGAAACCCTAGCCCCTGCCCACCAGCTCTCTCTCTCCTCGTTTTTCCCCCTCCATGGCCGAAACAAGCGGAGCTCGCCGCCGCGTCTCGCCGCCGTTCTAGACCACCGAGAGCAGATCGAGCCGGCGCATCGTCTCCGCCGCGTCCTCCTCTTTATCACCGTGCAAGGAATCGCCGTGGGGAGCTGTGGATCGACGGGAAGAATTCATCTTCCTCCTCTCCGGCCGCCGAACGTCGAGCAAGATCGCCGTCGCCTCCGACCACCGCAGCACCAACGGATCGCACCCCCGCGTCGAGGGTGAGCAGTGCAACCTCCTGGACATCCCCTTGCATCCTAGCTCGCCGTAACTCGTCGTTTCGCCATTAGGCCGTAGACCGCCGCCGCCGTAGTTCGTCGCCGGAGCAGTTCCCGGCGACCATTTGGTCCATAGCGATGCCGCTCGCCTCCCCGTAGCTCGACGAATCCGATGCGCTCGCACCCGAGCACACACGCGAGCCAGAACAACGGATCCGTGCGCGCCGTCGCCGCGGTCACCGCGCGCGCGTCGCTGTCCTGGCATCGACGCGGTCAAGCGCCGTGGACCGCCGCGTTGACGTGGACGCCACCGTGGCGCTGGGCCCCATCTGTCAGCGGCTGTGGCTAGCCCAGCCCGGGGTGGAAAATGTTTCGGTTGGAATTTCTGAGAAATAAAATAAAAGGCAGATTTAACTATAATCTGGTAAAATCAATAACTTTTAAAATACTTGTCCAAAAATTGCAAGTAATATATCAAAATGTCCAGAAAAACAAAACCTGTCTAATGGTGTAACTCACACATCCAAATAAATTAGTTTATTTGATGTTTTATTAAATGGAAGAAAATGGCAGAAAAGAAAGGATTCTTGGAAAATCCATATCTTTTTATTGCTAGATCACAAAAATGCAAACTTGGTCTCTAAATGACCAGGGGAAGAAACCTTACATTTTTCATGTCAATTTCATGTTGAAATAAATATTGGAAATAATTGTTTCTTGCCTTTTTTGTAAAATGGCAGAAATGAATTGGATTTTGTAAAATTCATAACATTATAAAAATTGATCCAAAAATTAAGTGTGATATACCAAAATGTTCAGCAACAAAAGTACTTCAAGTTTCACTTCATTTTCAAGCATGGATAAATAGTTTTAGTGTTGTTTAAAATGAATTACTAAAATGGCAGCACTAAATCTAATATTGAAAATGCAATAACTTTTTATTGGATAATCAGAAAAATGTGTTTAATATGTCAAAATACTCATAAAATTATGAACTAACCAGTAACCTCAAATTCATGCATGTTTGCATCATATTTCAGTACTGTACATTTGCAAAAATGTCTAATTCCATTAAGTTTAAATATGGGGATTATTCCAAATAATGCAATAAATATATTTGTGACCCCATTTAACTTGTTGGTCATGTTTAATACTTCTATGGTGCATTTAAAATGTCATATCATCATGTGCTTGTGCATTGCACTTGTTTTATATGGTGTGATATTTGATTGTGCTTTCCGGTGTTCTTATACATCGATAGATCAAGGAGTCGAGGTTCCTCCACAGTACGCTGACGACCCGTATTACCAGCCTGCTGAACAAGGCAAGCGTAATCCCCCCTCTGAGCATGTTCCTCCTATGTTTTCCGCAAATATTTTCTCCACTATATTATTGCATGCGGTTCCAAATGTCAATTTGGTTGGATTAGAGTATCCTATAGTTGCATTATGTTTCCGGTGCCCATACCCGTTCCCTCCTAATATCCATAGGATTACTTTGTTGGCCTGAGTTAATTAACTATGTAATGTATATGCTTAGCCATGCTTAGTTAAATGCTTAGTTGTCCGGTGGATATTTCGTTGTTGGAATTGTTGACGGAATGTCCGGATGATGGTGGCGAAATGTGGATACTGATAATAAACATGCTTAAAGGTGGGGATGAGAGGCCACATGGAATGTGGTGGGTTGTCTCGTTCTCGCCGACTAGGTGCGAGTTCTCTACCTCTTGAACCAAGAATGAGCGCGCTTCCATTCGGTGGGGTATATGGAGCCCTCGTCGACCAACTAACTTGGGCGGGACTAGCCAGGGTCCTCTAGTTTGAGCTTCCATTTGCGCGTGCGTGAAGACGGTGGCCAAGACTGAGATGAGGATGGTGGTGTTAGGACAATGAGTGGCCACGGGACAGGGTGTTGGAGGCACGGCTGTCCCGTCCTCACTGATGATCCTGGGTTAGTCTTTAACAAGGTAAAGGTTGTAACCGTTCCCACTCAGCCGGCTTTCCCCGGAAGAGAGCTACGTGTAGGCAATGAGCCGGGCGGTACCGAAGGTAAACACAGTGCACCCCTGCAGGGTTAAATCTTTTCGAAAAGCCGTGTCCACGGTTACGGACGAACTTGGGAAGTGAAGGTAAGACCATAGAAAACTTGAACGGAACGATTAAAACCTGAGTACTAAAGGTACTACCAAGTATGCAAGGTTGACTTCCTCGAGGGTGATTCGGGGAGGTGCCTTAGTAGACAGGTGTGGTGATGGATGGTGGTTGTTGTTGGAGTTGATCAGAATAAAAGAATTACTTCTTACCCCTTTGAAAATATTCTGATTAGTCGATGCCTTGGAGTTATGTCTTTTCTAAAGAAAACTAGCTTTATGCAAAACAGCCGTAAAACCTTTGTAAGCCAATCATCGAGCTAGTAGCTCTAGTAATCTTGCGAGTTCGTCGAACTCAACGTCGTTTGCTTTGTTTCAGAGGAGGACTTCATCGACCTTGAAGGTGGGTTCTTCGTGGAAGTCGACGAGTAGTCTGGGGTTCCCAGGTGGCAGCTTGGGACATCTCGGAACATCTGGCGCTGGGAATGTTTATCTGTAGGCCTCTTAGGCCATAATTTGGATCTTGTTGTTAGAACAACTTAATTTGCTTCCGCTTGATGTACTGTTGGGTCTGTGACCTCTGGTTGTAACATTTGCTATCTTTCTCTATTATAAGAGTTGAACTATAATGATTTGTGTCGTAGAGTCTGTGATGTGCCAGTTGTTCCACAAGTTTTGATCTCTCTATTATGCTTTGATAGTTGGGCCTGTGTTAAGGCATCAATCGGGGTGTTGCGTTGCCGGTGATCAATTCCGAGCAACGCCTGCCAAAGGTTTTGGCCGGGGATTGGTAAACCCGTAACCTCCGGTTGTATCGCTTAACCGGTGACACTCAGCTTCACTGTATAGCAGTCGGGTCGGGGCGCCTCTATGCAGCAAGAGGACAAGCTTAAGTGGGTGTTTCTTATGCGTGGAAAACGTTTCCAAGGGCTACATGGATTTCATGGCATAGATATTTCTCGAACAACAAGGTAAACATTTTGTCAAGTTTTAATCTTCTTTGGACGGAGCCATAATTAGGTGTAGCTAAATAAATAAACTAAACCCCTTATGATGGTTCTTATGACCAAGTAAATGACTGCACAAGAGTTATTAAGACATAGAGTCCCACCATAGCCTTAAACTCTAAGGTCCCCGATATAAATCCCCTCCTAATGGTACTTCATGTATTAGACCCAGGTTTACGTGTCCTCCCAGGTCCTACCCATTCCATCACATTAGTGTGATCACCTTCATGCATTACTCAACATATGTGTGCACCCATACGTTGTACAATAAGATAACCATAAAAGATAAAAACTTGACCAAATACTCAATACATGTTAAGTGGAAATCATTGCCAATCCATCCTATGCCCCCAGGAACATGAGAGAACTACTCACAACGCGAACACATGATATGATTCAATGGTATAAGTGATACAACACAATCTGAAAATATAATCTCCCCACAAAACAATGACAAGTAGCAATTCACAAACATGTAGAATAGTACTTAGACAATAGCTAGGGTTCGAACAATCTCAAACTATGAGGGGGGTGAAGTGGATCACGAAGATGGTGATGGAGATGGTGCTGGTCTTGACGGTGGTGTTGATGGAGACTCCGGAGGGGGGATGGAGGACCTTCCGGAGGTGATCCAGCGGCGTTTCCCCCCTCCAATCTTCTCCGGTGACAGCCTTCTGACTCTCTATTTCGTGGTTTTGCGTTTCTCCGCCGCCTCTTCGCGAAACTCCTCGGGGGACTATTTTTATAATCGGTTTTAGGTCAAGACGGAGCCATGGAGACGAAAACGGACGGCATCGGAGCCACGAGGCCCAAGATGAGGGGTCCCACGCGGCCAAGGAATCTGGCCGCGTGGGCCCACCTATCTTGGCCCTCGGGTCTCCGTTTGTTCGCTTCCTTCGTTCCTACGCTTTGTTCCTGATTGTCCCGAAGAGCAAGGCTTTGATACCTGCAAAAATAAACGGGATTAGGTTGAGACTCCAAGTGCAGAGTGTATAGTAAGTGGAAGACAGTTTTCCCCACGAGGGGTGACTCGAGGGTTTAATATCGAACTCTCGGGGAATCTGAAGTGGTAGATTTATCTTCTTATCCTTCTTTTGGTTACCTACAAAACAAGGTTAGATGTTTTGGTCCTCAACCTCACCTGTGGTTGTCAAGCACAAGGTGTAAGAATGATATCAGGATAGTTATGCAATGCAAACAAGAAATAAATATGCAATGATGGTGGATCCAATGATAAATGAAATTTTTTGGGTTTTTGAATGATGTATGCAAGATGAAAAGTATTTTTGTATTTTCGGATTTAATGATGGCTGAAAATAGAAAAGTGGTATATGGTGTTGGAAAGGTGTTTCTTATGATTAAAAATGGACTGGGGTTCATGGTTTCACAAATGCACTCGCTCTTTATAAAGTGGTAGACAATGGAACACACACAGTTAACATATGAGATGGCAACACAGGGTTTGATAACAAGTTACTTAGATATATGGGCATCACGTCCTAACATAGAGATCTTTTGGTTATTAACCTCTCTTATACTCCACCAAGATGCGAACTAAATCATAACACCTCAGTAATTAAGATAGCTCAGAGTATAGCATTAAGTATCATGACATGAAGTGAAAATAAGAACATGCTAGATCTAGTCATGGAGTAGTGGCAATGGTCACGCCCACATCCCCGGTAGCATGGTATTTTAGTTTATCCCTAGTGAGGTAACAAAGTAAGGTAAAGATACCAAAGTGGATCGCAGAACTTTCTCTCACGTTCACTGCACTAGCCACCCCCCGTTACTCCAACTAATGCACACGTTCCCCCACACACGCTCTCATAAACATGCTTGATCAAAACAAGTAGACAAGAACGGGGTACATAATATGCATCTATACTCATAACTGAAACAAACATTGCAATCTCAAACATATATTAACTCATAAAGATCCACCACAAAGGTATTACAACGGTGACCGTAATCATGTTCAGCAGCTCATACAGTGCTAATTAGTGAAGCTCAAGAGAGGAGAGATACATAAGTTACTTCCACAAACCCATAGTCCAGAGGTGGACTACTCCCGCTTCATCATGGAGACGGTGGAGAAGTCGATGGAGAAGATGGAGACCACGCCGGCAGCGCCCCGCCGGAGTTTTCCCCCTCCAATCTGCAGCTCCTGATCTCCGTTTCGGTGTTTCTGTGTTTGTGCGGCGCTCCTTCCAGAGAACGTCGGGGGACCTTTTTTATAGGCGTTTTTAGGTCAAGACTATGTCGGTGGAGCGAAGATCGACGGCAACGGAGCCACGAGGGCCAAACGGGTGGGCCCACGCGGCCACAGTACCTGGCCGCGTGGGCCACCCCCGTTTGGTCCTCGGACCTCCGTTTGTTCCCTTCCTTTGCCCACAGGTCTTCTTCCTTCCAAATATCGACGCCCGTAAATTTCCAGGTGATTTCGTTGACGTTTGGGTCCCTGAAACATTAAAATAAGAAAACGGGGTTTTCTGCCTATGCAGGGTTAATTCCATAAAAATAGGAAATCATTGAGATATTTCCAAAATCATGATAAAACATTGATATAACCCCTATATGATGCAAATATGATTGGAATATGAGTGAATAAAGTGCAAAGTTCATGTATGCATTTTACATGCATCAGTTCCTTCCAAAAACTGATGCCCGTAAAATATTAGGTCATTTGGACATCGTTTGGGTCCCTGAAAGTCAAAAACATGGAAAAAGGGGTTTTCTGGTTCTGCAGGGTTAATTCCAAATAAATGGGGAACTGTGAATTATCCCCTAAAATCATTATAAAACATAAATATAACCCATATATGATGCAAATAAGTTGGAATATCAAGTAATAAAATATAAAGTTCATGTATGCATTTTACATGCATCAACATCCCCAAGCTTAACCAATGCTCGTCCTCGAGTATGAAGGTGATAAAACTAACATGGACTTTGCATTTTAATACTATCAATGGATATCAAAGATGATTACTATTGCTACATAAAGTCAAATGATTCATTCTCAAAGGAGTAGCAATATACAAGATAGATTATAAAGTGATATCAAATATTCAATGAAAGGATGTTCAATGATAATTCACAAAGTGTAACATAGAAGAAAGTACTATGGAAAATGTATGCATAATGAAAAGTAAAAACATCCTATAATGGTCATAGAGTATCTTGTAAATCTGAATATAAAAGTGGACACTTTGGAAAGATAGATAAATAAGTAGAGGTAAAACATGAATAAGTTTCATCTAGCTTCCAAATGCTTCTACTTAAGTTAATGTTTGCAATGTGGTATTCATTGGTGTGGAGCTCTCATTACCCCTATCATAGCATCTTGAATGGTTAAAGTTTAAAGTGAAAGCAAATATGAGTAGTATGCTTGACAAAGTATGGGTTGAATGTCTCATGCCCCGTGAATACGAGTACCTACACCACGGTGTTACTCAACTTGGGACACAAAAGCAAGTTCAAGTTAAGGTCATTGTAAGTAATATAATAGCGTCATCAAGAGCGTCAACTGGGGTACCTCTTGTCCCAGGACATGGAACAAGCCCATGTCAAAATGACAAGACAAACAAACAAAATGAACAATCTCCACACCCTTTTTATTTACTATTGGTATAGCTTTTTATTGTGGGGTGCATCACTGAAGGTTCACCATAGCATGTAAGTAAATTTCCACCATGAATGATGCATGGCTTAGATTAGCGGCCCAGGCGTCTCTCTAGCCATTTATACAAACTCATTAAACTTACTAAGTTTCCACATTTATTTGGCAC
Organism: Poa pratensis; assembly: GCA_947311845.1. Taxonomy (NCBI): domain Eukaryota; kingdom Viridiplantae; phylum Streptophyta; class Magnoliopsida; order Poales; family Poaceae; genus Poa; species Poa pratensis. The sequence goes on from CAMZMU010000015.1 coordinate 768,545, forward strand.
CATGATAAGCATCCATAAACAAAAGTACATGATATCAACAAAATATAAAGAGCACGTTGAAAGCTTGCCATGTGACAGCACATATGAGCTAACTCCCAACCAAGACTCTTGTCAAGCTCACAACTTCATAATTTTAATCACAATGGGTCATGTTTATTAAGTGCAATAAAAGTAAGGTGTGCATCAAGTTCGTGAGAGCTCTTTAACCAACTTTTCCCATAACAATCAATAACATAAGCATTTTAATTCAGAAGTATAGATAATACAAAATAACATGATAAACATACTCGGAATAGCATAAAGCTAATAGGTAGATATGGTGGACTCACTGGAAAAACTTTGGTTGAAGGTGTTGGAAAACAAGTTTTTACTTGTTGGAATTTTTGGGCTAGCAAGAGGGAGAAAGTTGACCGTCTAAATGCATGCATAAGTGTCCATAGAACTAACCAATCCATGTTAAACAAAGTAAAGTAACATTCAGCATCAAAACATGAATAAAAGATAGCTCTTGATAAAACACTTGCAAATTAATATTCATTAAAAGCATATGAATCATGCAACTATATGTATCTTTTTGAATCAACTCAAACATCCCTTTCCCAATCTTTTTAATAGCATCCAACTTAATTCAACCCAAATTTCCAGTAGCTCTCTCATAATAAATGATAGTGGTGGTCTCAAGACAAACAAAAATCAAACCGAAATAAAAAGCAAATAAAAGACGCTCCAAGTTTATGCGATAAAGTGCATTGATCGAAAAACAGAAGTTAGACGTGTGCAAACCGAGAGTGTGTTGGTCCAGTGGGGTTGTCTTCACATCCCCAAGCTTATGGTCTTCACCATCCTTGGATAGCTCTTGGTGCATCTCCTCTAATCCCTGTGAAAAAACTTCAAAACACCGTTTCTCCCATTTCTTTTCTGTGGGGTGACATTAGTAGGTACAAAAGATAGAATGCTTGCTGCAGAAATTCATGAACATAAATTCATATTAAGTGTCCAGCAAGTGTATAATGTTGTATGCTTCCTCATAAACTCAAGTCAATCAAGAAGATTAAACTTAAAAGTTCAAAGAATGCATCAAACAAAATAGGACAGAATCTGTCCAGAAAAACAGCAGCAGCAAAACGTATTTATTTACCCTACTTAGACATGTCCAAAAAATCAGCAAAAATTCATGCATACAGAGGATGAAAAGTTGCAACTACAGTTCAAATTTGAGCTTAATCGGAGTTACAGAATAGGAATTAAAAATCATACCGTGCACAGATTCGTGCTGGAATAAAATCTCCGAATGCAAATAGCAACTTTTTCAACCAAAATAGGTAAAACTTGGCACTTTATTGAAAATTCCAGAAACTAAACTAAAAACTAAGTCTCTTGTTACAGCAAGAGGACACAAAGAAAATCAAAAGTAAAAACAACCGGGTTGCCTCCCGTAAAGCGCTTTCTTTATAGCCATATAGCTAGGCTTACTTACTTGGTATCAAGATGGTTGGAGTGAGGTGGCTTGGCATCCCCAAGCTTGAATTCTTGTACTTATTTGATATATGTAGGTGAGCCTAGGGGTAACATCCCCAAGCTTGAGTGTTTGTCCCTCTTGATCATTGTTCATCACCCTCAACTCTTCCACTTGAAAATTCTCTTTACACAAAACTCATCATAAAACTTGATTAGAGGGGTTAGTGTCTCCATAAATTAAATCCACATAGGTACAGCAAAGACATATCATGAGTTGATTCTAAACATTAGCTACTGTTACTATGGTTGTGTATTGCTCTTTGATCAATAGAACCACACAAAACACAAGTAATGAGAGTAATGCAAAATAAAGACAGAATCTGTCAAAAACTGGACAGCCCGTAAAGAGTGAATTTTCAGAGGCACTTACGTTGCTCAAATCAGAAAACTTTGAACTAATGAAATGTGTAATAATAACTGAATATTGCTGTCGTAAAATATCAGGTCAAAATTCCTCTTCTGTGATTTCTAACATTTTTCGCAGTGAAGCTTAGGAATCTGTTTTCTGGACAGCAAATCACTATTGTTTGATCCTACCTCTCAAAAGAGGTTATTCTTGCCATAAAGATGAAAAATAAGATACAAAGGTGATGTTACAGTAGTAAACAAGCACCTTGACTCAAAAACCAAAACTTAAACTGAAGATAAAAGAAATAAAAAAGAAACAAAAAGAACTAAGAAAGAATCAAGAGAAACAAATAAAGAAGAAAGAAAATATTTTTGTTGTTTTTGATTTAGCAAAAGGGCAAAAGAAGAAGCAAATATATACAACATAAACACTCTTTTTATTTGGTTTTAGCTTTGGGAAAAGTTTTAATGATAGAGACTTTGCAATGGTTCCATTGGCATGAACAACACATGTTCAAGGTCGACCCCAACTTCTCCATTACTCATCCTTCTCATTTACTTTCCCAAATTTTATATAAAGTGAAAATCTTAAACTAGCAATTAGAAAACAGTAGGTAAAGTTATTTTGCATGTTCTCAAGATATAAAGGTGTGCTCAAACCGAATAGGAAATAAAAGCATAAAGAGCACAACACAAAACATTAAACCATTAACTTTTAAGTCTAACTCCTTTTCTATGCATTGGCATTTTATATATGAATAAATAGCAGCAATTTTGTGGTAACCAATGCATGTAATGATCAGTAGGTTGCATTTTAAATAACATAGAAACATAAATATAAGTCTTTCTTCCTCTCTCATAATAGTTACAAGTAGTGGAACCAAATTTGATAAAACAACTATTAGATTGGTGCAACTTTGCAAACTTAGGAACATATAAAGGATTATTAAAACTATCATGTAAGATATTAGCATGTTTTCCTCTCTCAAAATAATTGCAAGAAACATCATAAACATGATGGTTGTGGGTGGAATGGTTATTAGTGCAAGATAATTTCAGCCCACATAAGTACTTTTCAACATATAAAAGCTTCTCCTCCATGGTGTGAATAGGAGAATTCAAAAATAAAGTAGGACTCTCATAAGTGAGAGTGTTGTCACAAGCAGCAAGTATATCATTTTTATCCTCACATAAAGTAATAACAGCTAAACATGGAGGATTATCAATAAGCATAGGTCCATCATCTAGAGTACTATCATAAAACATGTCTAAACCATACTCCTCATCATCATCAAAATTATTATCAATAATGTTATCATTAGGCATAGGTTGATATTCCTCCTCATTATCAGAATCATAAGAACAAAGTTTATCATCAACAAAAAAATTAGTGTTACCCTCATCCATAGGTGGTGAAGGTGGAAGTTCCCTCTCTTCATTCTCTAGTTGTTCATCATTTTCATCATCTTCTTGGGGTTGCACGGGCATCCCCAAGCTTAGGCTTTTGTCATCTTCTTCCTGCAAAATATTAGAGCTTTCTTGGGCAGCTCTCTTCCTTGTGTCAACAACATAGATATTTTCATTAAATTCAACTATGCAGAGATCAAGGATAGTGGCAATCAAAACTTTAAATTGAGAAGCTATAGGGCAGGTTTCATGTTCATCAATGAAGGTGTATAATTCATAGGCTGCCATAAAAATAACAAATTGCTCTACTTCTTCCATCCCTAAGTGAGCATAATTCCATGTATGATAAGTTGCAATAACATGTTCTTTATTGGAAGGGCATTGGAATTCAAAGTGTCTAAAGTATTCAGAGCAACAAATTTCTTCCTCATGATAATTAAGCAGCCCACTAGCAATTTTATTTAGAAGCTCTATGTAGCCTCCTAATCTTTTCCCTTCATTTGATTTTCTAAATTCAGCAGCTATCATGGCGTTTTCATAATAGTTTTCCATTTTTTTTTGTGTTTGATATTTAAAACTGAAAGCAAAACTAAACTAAATGCAAAACTGAAAGTAAACTAGAGTATATGCAAAACTGAAAATAAATATCTAGTGCAAACAAGAATAAAAACTTAAGCGCTACACTCCCCGGCAACGGCGCCAGAAAATGTCTTGATACCCACAAGTATAGGGGATCGTTGAAATCTTCAATGTGTAAGTATTAGTATCGATCCCACGAGGAGTAGAAGGTATAAGTATTTATCCTCTCAAATAAGAGTGTCACTTCTCTTATTATCTATGCACTAGACAAACTAAAATGATTAAATGATGCAAGTGTTTTTGGGTTTTTGGTGTAGAGTTTGCAATAAAGTAAAAAGCTGAAAATAAAATATGATGAGTGAAAGCTCTCAAAGAGAGAAAGCCCAATCCTCTATGCAGCAAGAGGACAAGCTTAAGTGGTGTTTCTTATGCGTGGAAAACGTTCCCAAGGGCTACATGGATTTCATGGCATAGATATTTCTAGAACAACAAGGTAAACATTTTGTCAAGTTTTAATCTTCTTTGGACGGAGCCATAATTAGGTGTAGCTAAATAAATAAACTAAACCCCTTATGATGGTTCTTATGGCCAAGTAAATGACTGCACAAGAGTTATTAAGACATAGAGTCCCACCATAGCCTTAAACTCTAAGGTCCCCGATATAAATCCCCTCCTAATGGTACTTCATGTATTAGACCCAGGTTTACGTGTCCTCCCAGGTCCTACCCATTCCATCACATTAGTGTGATCACCTTCATGCATTACTCAACATATGTGTGCACCCATACGTTGTACAATAAGATAACCATAAAAGATAAAAACTTGACCAAATACTCAATACATGTTAAGTGGAAATCATTGCCAATCCATCCTATGCCCCCAGGAACATGAGAGAACTACTCACAACGCGAAGACATGATATGATTCAATGGTATAAGTGATACAACACAATCTGAAAATATAATCTCCCCACAAAACAATGACAAGTAGCAATTCACAAACATGTAGAATAGTACTTAGACAATAGCTAGGGTTCGAACAATCTCAAACTATGAGGGGGGTGAAGTGGATCACGAAGATGGTGATGGAGATGGTGCTGGTCTTGACGGTGGTGTTGATGGAGACTCCGGAGGGGGGATGGAGGAGCCTTCGGAGGTGATCCGGCGGCGTTTCCCCCTCCAATCTTCTCCGGTGACAGCCTTCTGACTCTCTATTTCGTGGTTTTGTGTTTCTCCGCCGCCTCTTCGCGAAACTCCTCGGGGGACAATTTTTATAATCGGTTTTTGGTCAAGATGAAGCCACGGAGACGAAAACGGACGGCATCGGAGCCACGAGGCCGAAGATGAGGGGTCCCACACGGCCAAGGAATCTGGCCATGTGGGCCCACCTATCTTGGCCCTCGGGTCTCCGTTTGTTCGCTTCCTTCATTCCTACGCTTTGTTCCTTCCAAAAACTGATGCCCGTAAAATATTAGGTCATTTGGACGTCGTTTGGGTCCCTGAAAGTCAAAAACATGGAAAAAGTGGTTTTCTGGTTCTGCAGGGTTAATTCCAAATAAATGGGGAAACTGTGAATTATCCCCTAAAATCATTATAAAACATAAATATAACCCATATATGATGCAAATAAGTTGGAATATCAAGTAATAAAATGTAAAGTTCATGTATGCATTTTACATGCATCAGGGTCCCACATCTCAGGGTTTGTGTGGGTCCCACATGTCAGGTCGGAGTTGAAAGTGGGTCCCACGTGTCAGGTATGATGGATGCGGGTCCCACATGTACCGGGTTTGGGTGGGTCTCAGGCGCGAGGTGGGACCCACATGCCAGGTATGATGGGTGCGGGTCCCACATCTCAGGGTTTGTGGGGTCCCACATGTTAGGTAGGGGTTGAAAGTGGGTCCCACATGTCAGGTATGATGGATGCGGGTCCCACATGTCAGGGGTTGGGTGGTCCCAGGGCACGTGGTGGGACCCACATGTCAGGTATGATGGGTGGGGGACTTACATGTCAGGGGTTGGTGTGGGTCCCACATGTCAGGTCGGGGTTGAGGATGGGTCCCATGTGTCAGGTATGATGGATGTGGGTCCCACATGTCAGTGGTTAGGGCAGGTCCCGCATGTCAGGTCGGTGATGAGGACATCCCTAGCCCTTTACCATTTTCTTCCATTGATGATGTTGCTGTTCAAGACAAGCCCAATGAAGTGAGGATTGGACCAATGACAAGAGTTCGTGCCGAGCTACTTGGACAACAGGTGAACTCACTCTTAATTGAATATAATGTTTGTGATGATGAGAACTTTATACTGCCTAAGTCTATGCATTTGTGTATGATCAGGGTTGTTGATAACACAAACATTGGAGGAGGGCCAGAGGAGCAGCAAGGATTGGAGCACGACATCACCTATGGCGCGAGGGAGGAGCGGGAGGCATGCGCAAGGAAGGATGACGAAGAAATCAGGCAGACCAGCCTGAGGCCAGCCTCAGCCCGGCCTGACCCAGGCCGGCCTTACACTAGAGGCGCCCGGCCTCAGTCCGGCCTCGAGCCCGGCCTGACCAAGGCCGGCCAAGCACCAGACGCGTCCGGCCTGAGCCCGGCCTCCAACCCGGCCTCAGCCCGGCCTAAGGAGGCCATGCAAATCGGAGGCCGGCCTTGACCCGGCCTCAGCCCGGCCTGGCCGAGGCCAGTTCAACAGTTTTCGGCCGAACCCGTTTTGGGTCGGTTTGTATCCATTTTTGAGTCAAACCGAGTCCTGTTTCAAGTCCTAGGTCGGTTGGCCCCCATATAAGGCCAAGACCGGCGGCTAGATTAGGTTAGACCACGTTTATGTTAAACCCTAGATTGGATTGCTAAGCATTCATCCATCAGAATTCCTCTTTGTTGCGATCAGGAATTCACCCCTCCACTTTGTTGCGATCTGGAGGTTCTTGTTACCAAAGTTTGAGTGTGATCTGTTGTTCCATTGGGAATTAGTAGATTGCAGAAACCGCTTCATGGTCGGCGGCTACGTTGCATCAGTGTGAGGCGTCGCGAATATCCATTGGGTTGAAGAGCTGTTGCATTGGCAATAGGGAGCAGCCGGAGAGTTCGTCAGATTCTCGCAAGTTATCTTCCACTATCATCATCAACTCGCAGCTCACTGAGAAGATCGGGCCACCCCCTATCATTCGGGGTTGGAGGTGGGTCCCACATGTCTGTGCTGGGTGGGAGCTGGGCCCACCGGTCAGGTGTGTTAGCTTACAATGGGTCCTACATGTCATTACTTTTTTTACGACCGTACATGTCATATTGACACGTAAGCGAAAATGACACGCCACATAGGCGAGACTGTTGAGTTGGCTGTCCAATCAGAGTGACAACTAAGCGAAAATGACACATAAGTAGTGACACGTAGGTGAGACTGCTAAGTTGGCTGTCAACTCATGCGAATGACCATTTAAATTGGTCATAATCGGTTAGAAAAAAGGTTCCAGATTAGTGATATGTGCATTATGACCAATCCATGTAAGGAGATTATGACCTTTTTGACAGATTTGGTCGTTATATTTTAGAATTTAGACTCTCCAAAACAGCGCATGACCAAATTGTGCAAAATGGTCACATATCTATGACCAATATTTTCAGCTTCAATGTCAAAAGGTCATAAGTTGGCATATTTCTTGTAGTGGCAATAGCAACAACAACAACAACAAAAGCTTTTCATTCCCAAGCAAGCTGGGGTAGGCTAGAGGTGAAACCCACAAGATCTCGAAACTAACTCATGGTTCTGGCACATGGATGGCTAGCTTCCACGCACCCCTATCCATGGCTATTTCCAAGGTCATATTCGAATCCTTCAGATCTCTCTTAACATATTCCTTCCATCTCAAGTATGGTCTACCACGGCCCCTCCTAACAATGTTGGCTAGATTGCTAGTGACCAAAAAATAAGTCATAAAATTGACATTTTATTTTGGTCATAACCGTCTATGACCATTTCACAAAAGGTCATAATGGATCCTTACCTACGCTCGTAACCTGGCCAAATGCTTTTGGTCACAAAAAGATCACAGATGGAAATACATGACCATTTAGTGACCAATATTGAAGGTCACAGAATAGCATATTCTTGTAGTGTCTTTAAGAATTAAGTTCTAAACAACACAATATTGTATTAAACTCAATACACAATGTGAGCGACGTGTATGATCAATAAGTAGAATAAACACATATGTTTTACCCTTAGTAGCAACATCACATCATTACCCTTAGTCGTTTCTGTCAACTTGAACCCAGGGATGAATGAGACATGAACCCACTATCGAGGATATACTCCCTCTTGGAGATTTAAACAACTACATGGCCAAATCAATCATATAAATCAAAGAGCATGTGGGAGCATGAATAAAGCAATATCATCATATATACAACATTCACAATCTGATCATAAAATCACAAATTTATCATATCCCAAATAACACAACAATTTAGCAATTACATCAGATGAATCTCGATCATGTAAGGCAACTCATGAGACCATTGTATTGAAGCACAAGGAGGAGAGGTCACTCTCTAGATACAGCTATGGACCCGTAGTCCAGGGATGAACTACTCATGCATCTTCATGGAGGCAGCAAGGTTGGTGTAGATACCTTCGCGATGATTTCCGGCCCCCTCCGGAAGGGTGTTGGAACAGGACTCCAAAATATCGAAAAAGGGTTTTTCGCGACATCGGCGGCTCGATATCTCCTTTCGCAAAATATTTTTCATCCCCGAACATTTAAGGGTTAACGTGATTTTAAAGGCGAAGACCCCTCAGAAGGCGCTGCCTGAGGCCCTCACGCGGGTGGGGCCATAGCTAGGCTTGTCTGCCGCAACCCTTGGCCGTGTGGGACTTGTGGGTCCTCCCTGAGGCTCATATTTAGTCGTCTGTCTTCTTTCTTGATATAAAAAAAGCTTGGTGAAGTTGGCGTCCTTTTCCGACGATATTTCTTTTTAACAACTTTTCTGAAATACAAAAGCTACAGATTACAGAAAGTTAGACTTGGCATCTTGTTAATAGGTTAGTGCAAGAAAAGGTCATAAAATGATATTAAATTATAGTTGAAACATGCAGCAATGATCTAAAAGTAGTATGAACCAATAAAAAACTATGGATACGTTTTGGAGGTATGAACATCCCCAAACTTAATTCTGGCTTGTTCGCAAGTAGGTAAATGACAAACAAATATTTGTTGAGGTTGAATGCTACCAAACATGATCTTGATCAGGTAATATAAAACATATGAGTTGAGATAAAATGATTCAAACCAATTGTTTGTAGTGAACATTAAACAAACAAGGATTAAATAAGGTAAATAATCAAGCCAAAACCTTTCAGGGATCAACTTTGGAGACTTAAAAACCACACTCAAAAAGTTGAAAATAAAGTCAAAATTATGTCTCAAATATAAAGGCATCATTCCATCCAGTAGGTACACTACAAGAATCCCGGTCTTCAACCACGAATGAGTTTGTGGTGGAAAGTCAAATATCCGTCATAAACGCTCACCTACGACGGATCTGTCGATCGTGGTCGAAAGTGCGTCATAGATGAACTCCGAGACGGATTCCCCGAACCGTCTTGGATCCGTGACGGCCAGACCCAGCCAGAGGCCCGCCTGGCCCAATTCCTCGTGACGGACAAAAACGTCACCCCTGGTTGTCCCCTTGCCGGAAAAGTGGCCACACTTTTGTCAGACCAATGATTGACCTGTCAGGACCTTGTCGGGTAAAGTCAAGTCTGTCGTTTAGCGTGACGTCATCCGCAAAAAGGCCGGCCCATAATAATCTAATGGGCCAGCCCATGAATCATAACAGGCTAAGCCCATCTGCTAAAATAGGCCGACCCGGCCCATTTTGCCATGCCCCTATAGGCCCAGCTAAACAAGGAACCCAGGCAGAGAGTCAAACAGGCCGGCCCATACAACCAGACGGGGCGGTCCACTGGGACTAGCATGCGGGCCCATCTAACCTAGCAGGCCAGTGCAGTTAGCCTTGCAGGGTTGTCCAATGAGAGCTTGCCACCACTAGAAGAAATATGGCCTTTTACCACGGGTCAGTTTCGTGGTAGAAAGGCCGTTTTTCGTGGCGAAAGGTTTTTAGCAACGAGGGGGTCTGTGGTAGATACAGCGTGGCTGATTTATTATCCACAGCGGCGGGATTTCGTGGTAGATGGTTCCGTCATCAACCACGACCAGACTGCCGTGGTAAAAGAATCTAACAGACACGTGGCAAACGGCGTTATCTCTTCTACCACGACGTGGGAACCGTGGTAGATGCAAGGCCCACCTGAGGTCTACTATTATTACGTGGGCCGGCCCGGTAAGGCAAGCAGGGTCGGCCTGCCAAACTTAGATGGGCCGGCTTGTCAAAGTTAGTGGGTTGGCCTGTCTCGGTAAATGGGCCGGCCCGTTCCAGTACGTGGGCCGACCTGCCTCCGTACATGGGCCGGCCTGCTCCTGTGCGTGGGCCGGCCTATGGCGTATATGGGCCGGCCTGTTTGTCGCATCCCGGGAACATGGGGTTCCCGTGAAGCGCCCCGCGTGGCCCACGGTAAGCAAACTCTCAGGGGGCACGAATCTCGGGAGCCCGGAAGGCTCCTTCCCAGGGATGGTCAGGGGTGGAGATGTTCGGGACAGTGAAAGGGAACAAGCCATGTGCAAGTCTGCAGAGTAAAGCTGCGGGAATACAACCCCAGTTTGGCATGTTCCGGTCCAACGACAGCCTTGGAAGGGCTCTTTTTGGAAGTTAAGCTCATCGATAGGGGTATAAAGGTCAGACCATTGTGGCATCCCCTTGAGATAAAAGGAGGACCAGGTCAGGAGGAAGAGGATCATCTTGGAACACAAGCTACCTAGACAGATCAGATCGAGTGAGCTCGTCATGGAGAGAGTGCCCGGGAACACATCCTTATAACCCGGATACGCATATCACCACCATATATCCAGACATGCAGGAGTAGGGTATTACGCTTCCGAGCGGCCCGAACCTGGGTAAACGGCTTGTGTGCTCTACTTCTCGCATCGCTCACTCGCTCACCTAGATCCTCCTTGCGCCCTCGTCAAATCTCTAAAAGGGGGTCTCTCGACATCTGGTGTTCGTGACTTCGGACACGACATCTGGCGCGCCAGGTAGGGGGCACTGGGCGGGTCTTCTCACTCCAGCCTCGGCGGAAGGCCGTCGTGCAGGAGGACGCTGTCGCTCGAAGACTCTCCCTCAAGCGACGAGGATCATCGCGCAATCTCTTCCACCTGGCATCGAGTCGATACTCATCATATTCGTCACCTTGGGAGACCCCGTTTCCTCGCCTCTCGGCATGGAGGAAGCTGCACCTCAGATCTCGCCTCGGGGGCTCGCGGTACGCCGACCTCCCGTGAACCCGGTCGCGTGGAGAAGCGTACCCTAGGGAACATGCGAGATCAAGAACTAGTTTGCCGGATCCAGGGGCAGACAGAATCCGGGCCAGCTCATGGCCCGCCATCTCCTCGCGCTGGGGGAATCATCTTGGATGAGTTCGAAGAGGAGGCATGGGGTTGCCCTGTGCACAACCCACGGGATCTAGAACCAAGGGGAACCTAGGGACCACTCGGTCCCAGGCCGAGGGTTGGCGAGGTGTCCCTATTCCCGGGAAGCTCACCTCCGCTTGGCAGGGAACCGGCTGACAGTTTCATCTCTTGCCTCATCCAGAGTATCAAAACTGGCCAGCCCTTTCAGTTCGGCGACGCTCTAGCACTGCTTCCTCCCTCCGGCAGCCAGAAGGCAGTTGACCAATCTGCTAGGGGTGGAGGACCGTCTGATGCAAACCAATACCAAAACTACAGGGGAACTCCGAAGACGACGATGTGCACGGCCTTGAGCAACCTTATGAAGCTCTGATGGCAGCAAGGAAACTGCTCCAATCCCCTCCAAGTGATGTGGAGAGCTCCCAGAGTTTCCGAGCTTGGGTTGAGCGCTTGGACCATCTGATGGGGACTGTTGCACGTGGTGTCAGGATTGTCCCGGGAACCAGGAAGCCCGATGCAGGGGAAGGCAATCTTTCGCCTCCCGGGAACAATGAAACCAGACTGAAGTGGAGATGGAAGAGATAGATTCTGAGGAAGACGTCGACTGTCTTGCTCTTGTTCCAGAGTTAAGGAGGGCGGTAAGGACAGGTCAGCTCTCGTTCCAGAGTTAACCAAGGCTTACAACGGGAACTCTGACCCGGAAAGTTTCCTGGAGGTGTTCGCCCGTGCCATCAGCCTCATAGGGGGAACGAGCTCATGATGGCTAACTGATCAGTTGTGAGTTTAGGGGGGTTTATGTCGTTCTCTCCACAGGGATCAAGCTAATTGCAGTTCTTTGTTTCCAGAAGCTAGGCTAAATTCGATGGTTTGGTTGTTTACTGAAGAAAGGAAGGGGTTTTAGCAGGTTTTAAGCAGAGCAAGGTTCAGAACACAAAGATTATAGCTTTCTTGTTTGTCGGACAAGATCACTGCAAGTTAACAAGCAAAAGGGGGCTAGGGAAGATGTTGCAACACTCAAACATGCAGAGATAAATCATACATGCCATAGATCAAGCAAAATTCAGAAATAACAGAGAACTGTGTCACTCAATTCACTGTCAAAGCCAAGTCATATAAGCTCTACACATAGATGGATGATCTACTAGTTTCTACTCAGTTTACACAGAGAATTGGAGAAAGGATCCTTGGCTGTTGCTCACTGAAGCTTGTCGAAGCAGAGGAAGCAGAGATGTAGACAGGGTCAGATGCAGATGAAGGGGAAGCAGGAAGGCAGACAGGAACAGAGGCAGCGTTCAGATCATGAGCTTCAGATCACCATGGCCTTGGGCTTCTTCTTCTGGTCTCCATGTTCATCTTGTTCTTGCTGTTCTTGTTCTTGGTCTTGTTCTGGTGGTTGGTGGAAAGGTGAAGTGTGGTGGCTGAAAGTGGAGTGGTGGATGGTATGGCAGATGGATGAGATGGTGGTGTGGTGGCCTTGGTGCTTTATACACCTTTTTCCCTTTGTGGTGGAGAGGTGGTGCGACTTGGTGGAGAGGGAAGGTTCCCTTCTTCAGCTTTTGCACAGTGCACATGGGGTGTTCCCCCCTTTCTACCTTTTTGCCTTTTTAGGCCTTCTTGCTTCTCAAGTTGCTCTCATCCCTCTCTACTTATTCAAACTTGTTCAAACTCCTTCTTATCTCTTCCCCTTTGCTAGTCCTCTTGGTGCTAAGGTAATTCTTCAACTTGTGCTTGGATACTTTACTGACAGAGACATGGGTCTCTTTTCTGGCACATGAGTAACTTCTTCACTAGAGCCTGGATCACTTCTGTGCTCCTGCTTGGATAACTTCTTCACTGAATCTTCTGAAGAGTGTGTGCCTTTGCGCACTGTCCTGCAAATACAGTCAAATGATGTGAAATGCAGCTAGAATTCTTTACCGAACATTTGAATTTGAGCAAGATTTATGGTTTTAGGGTTCAGAAATATGCATATAAATTAAGGTGATCAAACCCCCAGACCCAAACCTTTGCTTGTCCCCAAGTAAAGCAAATAGGATGAAAATGACAACAGTCTGATAGTGAACAGTGCTCAGTTCTGAAAATACAACTGTTCATACATATTGGATTCATTGCAGCTTCTGCATACAGGTATTGCAATTTCTAGTTCTGAAACAAGTTTCAAATAGCAAAATTTATATATTTCTAGGTTCAGATATTTTGGATTAATAGGATAAGACAATTGACAAGGAAATTGAATGTATCTGATCCAGAAAATAGCCAATATGCAAAGATGAATGTTAACTGAATGCAAAGTCAGTGCTTCACCTACTACAGTTCCCAGGAACATAGTAGGCTAATGCATTAGTCAGAAATGAGTTTAGTTAAGCAATTTCTTGTTAAGTTATCACAGTTAGTGCTTCACAAGCTACAATCCCAGGATCATAACTGCTAATGCCAAAAATTACTTCAGGTTTCAGTTATAAAGCTCAGGTTAGTGCTTCACATAACACAATCCCAAGATCATGATCCCAGGATTGTTTACTGTCACAAAATTCTTAGTTAGTTTCACTATTAGTACTTCACCAATCACAATCCCAAGATCATGATTGCTAATGCAAAAAATGCAAAAATGCAGTTAAGACATGGCTCTGAAATGGATCATCTCATTCAGTTTCTAACTTGCATTATGCAGGTATTCCAAAAGTCTTGAACAGAGACATAAATGAATTCTATTTTGATAAATGGTTCTGAACATAAGCATTTGCAAGAATTATAAGCAGAGACAATGCAAGATTCTCAACAGCATGAAAGATTGTTTAAACAGAATAGAGCACTCAATGAATTCTTTACTGTAACAACAATTTCACACATAGCCAACAATGGATAAAATCTTCAGAATCATGGCATAAAAGTAATGTTCATAATGGAATTTGGTTTTGGGAATTGTAATATTTTCACCTGGTGTTTGCTTCTGCTCCTAGCTTAATAAGATCACTGCCAACTGTGACGCCCCAAAATCGGTACTATGCAGATTTAAGCGATCCCGCCAAAATCCGCATAATAACAATTTTAGGTCGCCCACCAGACATAACGTGCACGCCGAAACATGCGCGTTATGTGGGTGGAATTGTGATAACATTACAACAGTTCACGAAAAGAATCCACAACAACAACAGAAGGAGATATATATACAAGAACGACTCAAACGAGTCAGGAAACAACTGATACATTACAAAGATTCAAAACACAGCGAAAGCAAAATAGCGTCCGACTACGGACAAGATACAAATTGGACTAAGAGTCCTGAAAATAACCATGGCGTCCATATCCCTGCCCTGGCCGAGCCGGAGGGATACCCAAGCTAACGTCGTCAGACTTCAAACCTGTTGACTGCACATAAAAGTACAGCCCAAAGATGGGTCAGGCACAACCGCCTGGCAAGCAATGCTCACAAGATACCAACACAAAGACTACCAAAATATAAAGGAAGGTGGACTGAGGCGGCAGCAGTAGCACTAAACAACCTATAAAGACACTCTACAACTTTCGTCTACTGGAGAGAGATAAGAGAGCGCGACCAAACCAACTAGCTTCTAACACCAAACATAACACTTCCCTGATTCACCCCCTCAACCAAGTATGAGGAAGCAATCGAGGGAAACTCACACAGTTGTCAAATTTTAGTTACATCTTATTGTGAAAGTAAGTCTAACTTACTAGTCAAGTTAATTAGAATCATTAGGTGTAAGTTGTTTATGATCTTGTTAGCCAGCATCCGATCCAAGTTGTCCATAACCGCGGACTCGGCTTCTCGAAAAGATTTAACCCTGCAGGGATGCACCATGGTTAACCCATACACGTTTGAGAAACCCAGATAAAAGGTAGGGCTCCTCAACACAACTCTGTTCCTTCACTACAGCAAGTCCAGGGTGCCACCCATCTGAGTTGTTACCCGCGTCCAGAGTCCGGCCGATACCTCCATAGCGGACTCAATCGTTTGCGACTACGCACTAGGCGGAACAAACCACAGTAGGAAAGTCCGCTTCGCGTCGTACCGCACCTATATGCACCCCCATATCATAGAACCTCTCATAACTGTCAAGTATCATGCGTATGCGTATGATCGAATGGAAAGCCCGAACTAGGTTGTGGCGCCTGGACAAGCTGAAGTTCTGGTCAGAGTCGCGGGGGGTTCCATAGGACCACCCACGAGTGGGAAGTGCGCTCGTACTTGGATAAGAGGACAAGAACTGAGTTCCTAGTGCGACACTTAGCAGAACAAAACACCATCGCGTTGGCCTTCCACCGGGTGCCTTATCATTTAGTTATAACCCACAAACATTATCATCATATTAAGTAAGTGAACCAAACTATCATACTAAGCAGGTGATACATAAGAAAAGACAGACTTGCAACAACAGACCTAAGCATGCAACTACGACTCGCAAGGCCAACAGGTAAACAAGCAACAAGGTAATAGGATGTGGGGATAAGGCTGTATGAGGCTGCATGGTAAACATGTATATAGGATCGTGACACAAGCATCGTAACATAAGGATAGCATAGATCAACGGCAGGAATGGAAGACAATGTAATGGTAGCAAGTGAGCAAAGCTTGCCTGGAAACACGGTAGGGGAAGCAGAACTTGTCGTTGCTCACATCATCTCAACGTCTTATCCGCGAAGAAGCAACAAACACTGAAAAGCGCAAAAGATGCATCTTACAACTATGGCAAAAGATCCAGCATGTTGGAGATGATGCATGACATGGCAAGATGCAACTTAAGCAAAATTAATCGGAACCGAAGTTCCGACAATTAATTAGAAGGTTCAAGTTATTTATCTAACCACAAAGTTAAATGTTGATTAACATGTGAGACATGGCATGGGTGAGCTACACAAATTAAATGGAATAGGGCAATAATTAATTAATTACCCAACACATTCCATATTAGTTATTTAGGTGAATAAAGCAAAAGACCACTAAGCAACAATCTAGAGGATGCAAACATGATCATGGATGTCATATTAATATTCATTGCATTTTTCTGATAAAAATAGACATATAACTTATATTATTTGGAGTTGTAAAATAAAAGATATAATTTATAGAGGATATAGACATATTCTGGAATTTCTAGAGGAGCTGAACAGGGACCGGGAAAAAGAGCAAAAACATGGGGATTTTTGGCGTCCTCAGGATTCGAACTTGGGTCCTGACGAGTCGAGGAGCAGGGCAGCAGCCACTGGGCTAGTACTGGTTGGGTGATTGGATACAGACGTGACCGTATATGAAGTGCAGAGAGTTGTTAACTGAACTTTCGATCTGAAAGGTTCAGACTTCAGATGACGAACGACAGCGACGAATCCCGAGCGGCTCCGGTGACGGTGACAAGAAGCGGACAGCGCTGGGGCGTGCGGAGGTGCGGTGCTGGGTGCAAGATGGTGCTAGAGTGGTGTGGGCTCAGAAGTCTGCAGCAGCAACGAACACAGGAGCTTGGCTCGCACAGCCATGGCGGACAGAAGCTCGTCTCCGAGCGGAACGATGACCACAGCCAAGGATTCAAAGCGGGGAAGCCGAGAATCGAAGAGGATTCTCACCAGGAGGGGCTCGGCGTCGTGGTTCTCGCCGGGAAGCAGACGAAGAAGTGCCGGACGTAGAAGACGATGAGGAAGAAGATGTGTGCAGCGGACGGATGAGGAAAAAGACGGCGACCTTGGCGACGATCCGGGACGGCTCTAGCTCCGGGCTCCAGTGCGGACGACGAGGGCGGTGCGGCGGCTCCAGTTCCGCCATCAGCTCGGTGAGCAAGGTTCCAGGACGGCGGGGCGACGGTGATGCAGTGGCGTCGACTGCATTTCTGACGGTGGCTAACAGCTAACTTCGGGAGTGGGGAGAAACAGGGATTGGAGAGGGAGGAGAGGGAGATGGCGGCGGCGCTGGGAGGAAGGAGGGGCGAGGCTAGGGTTAGGGAGGCGCCGGGGTGGAGGATTTAAGGAGGGGAAAAAGGAGAGTGGCAGGGCGCTGCCCGGTGGGTGCCATGGCCACAACAGCCATGTGCTCCTCCTCCCGTACAGAGAAGACGACAAACAGTAAAGGTGGGCTGGGCCTAGTTGGGCTGAAAGGGGAAGGTGGCTTCGGTTGGGCTGCAGAGAAGATGGGCTGAAGGAGATGGGCCAGAATGTGAGCTCCAGCCCTTTGATAAAAACGATTTTCTCTTTTATCCAGGAATAAAAAAAAAGAGAGGGAACAAGAGGGAATGAAAGATAGAGATAGAAAAGAGGGAAAAGAAATTAGGGAAGAGAGAGAAAAGAGAGGCATGACTTTTACAAAACTTTAGTTTTGATTTGAAATAGTTTTTGCAATTATTCCCAAATATAATTTTGGGTTAATTAAAATAGAAAGAGAGGGAGAAAAGATTTATTATTTATAAAACAAAATAAGGTTTGCAAAAATAATATTTTTATGCTTGGCAAAAATATGCAAGGTGATAACAAAATGCATGATGCCATGAGGATGCCAAAAGAAAAACAAATAAAACTAATTGGGGAAAACTCCCGGGACATTACAAACGACACCACTAACAAGGGATCGCGCCCCTGCGATCCACCCCAAGACAACAGGAAGAGAGGGATAAACTATCGAGTCTTCGTGCTCCGATTTTCTCGACACCACTAACAAGAAGTTGTAACTCAATCTTCAACTTCTCGACACCACTAACAAGAGATTTTTGCTCACGTCGATGACGACTTCCAAAGATCGAACCTAATAGGTTGAAGGCAAGAGATCGTCCTCCCACGTTGGATCCTATAACTTTGAAAGATGGGTAAGAGAGGAGACTCCAAAACAAATAAGATAAGAGGAGTAGAAGAGGGGTAAGAAGTAAAACAAGAATCCTATTGAGATATTTCCAAATATAGTTTCAGGCAAAATAGTTTTTGACACTCTACAAACAACGACCCAACAAGAGATAGAAAGGAAAGCGCATAGTCAATTGGTACAGCTGAGGACAAACTTCCTTCTTTCCCCGCCGGCTTATGATGATTTCCATTTAAAGTGTTCAAGGTTGTGTAATGTTTCTTCTCGTACCTGCAATAAAAAGGATGCACAGGAGCTTGAAACGAACTATTCCGCGAAGAGAAGAGCCCAGCTTGTAGCTGTAGAATAGGAAACGCTGGCTATAGCGCCTTCTAGAAAGTACTCTATAAAAAGGAAGAGGTCACTATCGCTTTTCCCCTAAAGACAGTGTTTCTTCAAAAGAATTCCCTGCCTCATCAGGGTCTTGCTTCGATAAAGGTTTCGCTTCTCTTGGCCCCAAGTACCACAAGCCAGCCTTTTTACCATGAATATATTATGAATGACTTCCTTTGCCGGATTGGTGAATGGAAAAGATCATCAGTCAACAAGGGCAGACGTTAGGTACTCTTTTCCTGTAGTAAAGGTCATTTGCACAGCCGTTTTATCACTCCATGCTGCATCATTTCTATATATGTGACATGTAAGCTCATCTCGCCGATACTACTATAAGATTTTTACTGACCCCGTTCTTTATCCCGACTGGACCACGCCTTTCACCTTTCTTTGTAAAACAAACCCAATATCTTGACCGGAACCATGTTCAGTGCTGCAAAAGCAGCCCCCTAGAATCTTCGGCTCCTCGTTTTTATTCAATTATGAAATGACTTATTTTAATGGAGATTTATTGCATCATTCAAGTAAATGCAAATTAAGATCGTAAAAACATGAGCTTGTGATATAGCTACAACTAATTCCAGACCGGTTAATGCTAGAACTATAAATAAGGGACCAAGATCTCCTATGAAATAGAAAATATTATTCAGAAATAGCATAGTCCAAGCAAACCCACTTAAAATCTTTACTAAACTATGACCGGCCATCATATTAGCAAATAAACGTATTCCTGAGCTTAATGCGCGAAAACAATAAGAAATTAGCTCAAGGAGTACTAAGAAAGGTGCTAACGGCAGTGGGACTCCCGCAGGTAATAAGAAGCTCAAAAAATGAAGCCCATGTCTTTGGAATCCAACGATCGTAATGCCTATAAAAATGGAAAATGAAAGAGCCAAAGTAATGAGAAAATGACTTGTCACTGTGAAGCTAAAGGGTATCATACCCTGGGGATTACGAAATAACAAAAAAGTAAAAGTGACCGAGATGCAAGGGAAAAACTTTTGTTTCATATTTCCACCTATTTGTTCGTTTACCAGGTTCAGCACGAAATCATAAATTTGCTCTACCAAGGATTGCCATGCATTTGGCACTAACTTTCCACCTCCTTTTTTCGTAACTAAAAAAAACCCAACTACGACGAAAACGACAGTGAGCAGCGTAGACAAGGATTGATTTGTGAATGAGATATAAAAGTTGCCTATATGAAAATCAATTATTGGGTGAATAGCAAATTGATCCAGGGGTCTTTTGATCTCCACTGCTATCTTAAAGGCTTCACTTTTTACTCCCTTGTCCACTAAATCTTGTAACTGCTCCGCAAGAAATGGTAGATTATCGCTTTCGCCATGTACACGTTCGGCCGCAGCCATAACTTCGTTGTAATTCTTGCCAGGCATTAAATCTTGTAACTTCTCTCGTATAGCTGCTTGAAATTCAACAACTCTTTCTGTTCCAGGATTTAGACCCGGATGGTCCTCGTAAATCCCAACTGAATTCCCCTGCCCCGGAATAGGAATCCCGTTAAGATTAGCGGCATTACTTGTCCCTTCTGGTATTGTTGTACCAGAACTTGAGGTCTCAAAAGTCGAAACTCCACTCGAATTCGTCGAATTAAGGCTCGATTCGTCAAACGGAAATTGTCGTCTCATTACTGCCCATCTTTATCAGCTCAGCTCTGCTCGCTCACTTGTGAAAGGAGACTGTGACGTCGGCGTTGGGTTTTCCAACGAAAAACAAGAACATTCTTCCATGACAAAATGCTACTTCATACACTGGACTGTCCCATCGACGAAGGCCAATGAGACTACTATACGCGTTTTCTGAAGAGCAACAACGGAAAAAAATAGGTGAACCTGCATACCATACTACTAAAGAGAAAGAGACAGACTAACAATAAATCAAGGACCTCGTGAGTACTACTTAGGCAGTCGGCCTCATCAATTAGTAATGCCAATGAGATATCAAGCCCTCGATTCCAACGGGGCTACGGACAAGAAAGGTCCTTTCGAGATTCTATTTCCCCTTGGGTCTATCAAGCTGAACAGTTCGTGGGGATATAAGAAGATCACACTTAGACAACTGTCTACACTACCTCTTTAATGATCCGGATTCCATGACGCATAATTCATCTGTCCATATATATTCCTAATTTCATATTCATCACCACGGGCAAGGAGAAGTCGTCGTGTTGGTTCTAGGATGGAATGATCTTTTGATCCAAAGATGCCGGTGCTAAAACCTCTTGTGTCTCTTTTAATAGGACCGCGAAGGCAAGAGCATTGAGGAAGCAAAGATTCTCCCATAACGAATTAATGCGGGAAAAAAACAAGATTTCACTGAAAAAAGGTGCCTAACCCCGGGATTTTGCGATACTTTTCTTGAAATTGACTTTATTTGGAAGAAAATGCACTCAACCTAACAAATCCTGATCAATTCAAGTGGTTAGTTTAAGGGGGTACATGGGGCTGACGCCGAAGGAGATAGGAATGAAGTAGGGCGGGCAGCTACCCAGAGATTGGAATGTGCTGCCCTATCGACAGGGAATGCTGGTACCACCTATGGTGCTTGATAGTCTTCAATCCAGACGATCTCGAGAGTACCTTGACCCATAGCATACATAGGGCTTGATGTGGCTTTGGGGCTCCCCAGAAGGTAATAGAATAGGTAGTTCAGGCACCATCATCAATATGTTGCTGCTATTGAATCTGGTTTTGAATCAAGCAGCAAGAGTCCGACCTCAGGGTCCACCATAGAAAGGCATTCCTCAGTCCCAGAATAGCATGCATACGGGAGCCATATTCCAATCATGTGAGCAGACTTCTTCGATAAGCAAGCAGCTGTTCGCGTAGGCCCGGATACGAAAGGGAGGGGAAGATATTGAAATATATCAAAAGAGCACCTTAACGGCGATGCCTGGAAGGAGTCCCTCTTATTTCAGTATATAGGACTTCTTGTCCGCGGGACCTAACTAACTACCCGATCGATGGAAAATAAGGGCAAGTCAATACCAGATCGCACTCAACAAAGTAAAACGGGATGAATTCAATCGCCAAGACCTGCCACTGGCTGATTCCATAAGCACAGAAAGAAGGGTTTACGAATCAAAAAAAGCTACTCATTAGGGTCTCTTTTCATATCCGGCTATGTGAAAACCCACGTACTCTTCTCTGAAACAGCCTACCTACCTTTTGCTTTTTCAGATAAGTAAATAAGCGGACCTCCTTTCCTGAGAGAAAGTTTCTACTTGACTAACCACGGTCTTGATCACAAAGTTCTAAGGTCAATTCTCTAATGAGAACTAAGTCCACAAGGGCCATCAAGCCAACTATATGGAAGGACCCACTCCCACATTCCCGCTCGTGTTCCGTTTTCCTTGTGGTTCCCGTAGTCGAAGCAGCTTAAAGAAGGTCAGGTTTGGAACTCGTGAGGGATGTTTCGTTGCATGTGGATCTTCCGCGCCTACTTTTTGTCCTAAATTTGGTCACCCATGCACTTTCTAGTTAGGGCTCGACTGGGTCCTTTGATAATTTAGGTAAGTCGGGCTTCTTTTTAAGCAATATCATGACTAGAATCTTGAGAGGATGACTACGTCCTTGAAGCTACAAAGTCCAACTAATGTTGAATCGACGCATGACGAAAACAAGGAAAAAGAAAAGGTGACTTCCGTTGACCAAGGAAATCGAAATGTATGTGCCGGTAGAACAAAGATACCATTAGGTGAGAAATTGATGCTGCCTGCACGCACAGATTCAGGAGATGACAATTTGAGCTCCAATATGAGATGCCAATGATGCATTCAAAAAGGAATGAGTGCTGCCCCAGTCGACCAAGAGAAGAGGGTAACATCAAAATTATGGACTACTGAGCAAGCTAACTGAATGGAACGGAGTGCAGGAGATTTCTGATTAGCTTCAGCGGAGAGGACCCTTAGATCCGAAGCAGAGTCATCATGGTCCTGTAACATAGAATAGCCTGCAGCAGTACTCCGCGATAATTCCACCATTTCCTGAACAACATGGAGTTGAACAGTAGCTTTACACTGACAATCCTTCGCCCAGCGCTCACCACAACCAATCCAGAGAACCTTCGCGCGCCGATAAGCCTTCAGTCTATCATAAGAAGAAACTAACACTTACTTGAAACTAACACTTAGACACTTGAGTAACCAATCCAATCTCCCATCTTGTGGCATGCTCACCAATATTGACGTAAAGTGAGGTGATCAGGGTTGATGCTGTGATGCGAAGGGAAGGGGCCACTCAATTCAATTCAATGCCGTAATTCGACCTGGCTTCTCCTGTCCGCACTTGGGACAGATTGATACTCGTTTTTTGCTGGATTTGAACTTGCTTAAAAAGAAAGCACTCAGCTTCCGCAAAAGTGATCGATGGAGAAGCTCAAAAGTCTCAATCCACCACTAGCTATCATTCAAGTTTGCACTTTTCGAGCTCATCCTTACCTTTGCGCTTTAGCTGCTTGTTCCCACTAACCCATTTCATTTTCTTAGCTGGATCCTTCAGAAAGTCTCTCTTATCGCTTGTCCAGAGCCTGGATGTCAACCTTAGCCACCATCTGAGCCTTAATCGTGAACCGAAGATGACGCGCGGTCAGCGAGGAATGAATTCGAAAACCCGTACTTGGAGCATTATTGCACTTGGGATAAAGTAGATGTCGAAACAGCTTCTTCTTCAAGTTCGCTATCGTGAGGGATGTCACTGATAATATGCTCACTGCATATGAGTTAGTTCATTCCATGAGGTCGAGGAAAGGGGAAAGAGCTTCATCGTCGATCGATTAGCAATTGAAAGTAGGGGAAACTATGATTCTATCGAATGTGCGTATCCATTGGGGCTAGTGAAAGATTACGGTAGGGGAACCCGTTTCACTACTGACTTCGTGTATGAGTGACAAAAAGTAAGGGCAGAATAGCCCCTTCAAAGTAGGGGCTTCAAACCCGCTTCTCTTCTTAATTTAGTGAATGGTGGGTGCGCAAAGTCTTGAGTTTTGGACCTGTTACGGACAAAAGGAGAAGACAACCATTGTACCGATCCACTACTTGAATCTACGAGGACTAGTTTAGTCGGATCTATTGTTTTACCACGCACTAACAGGACTTTCCTGCTTAGGATTGATAAGATAAGAAGATCGTTCTCTTTCTCTTGCTCTGTTTAATAGAAATAGAGTACTAAGGTAAGTTCCATTAAGTTAGGGCTGGTTAGTGAAGTTAAGTAAGAGGGAGTTCTAGTTAAGTATGCCCATAGCTCTTGCTTCTAATTGGTTCGTTCAGATACTACTCTCCCCGTCCAGTTCTGGAGAAGAGAAAGGTTGCGTTCCTTCTTTTCTTTCAGATAGTGGGATGCGTTGATCTGCTGAATCAAGAAGATCAAGTCCTCCCGGGCAAGGCGAACCTAGTGGTTTCTAGTTCAGTGCAGCCTTTTCCTCAGAGCTATTTGACAATGGGCCCAATGAAGACTTCTTCCCCCGAGGATAAGTCGATACTCGTTTTGGTATGCTTTGGAGAGTAGAAGTCGATATTTGTTTCTGGTCTGCTTCGCATCGCGCTAGGTGAGACGAGAAGTGCCAGCAAAGGCCTCTGTTAAAGAAAAGAGGGAGCCTCAAGGGATGAAAGTGTTGTTCGGGACACGAAACCATGGATTGTTTCTGTGCTTGGCACTAGAAAGGTATGATTGGAACCCTGCTTTGCCACCGGGAGCCTAAAGCATCGGGACATCGAGATCGCTTAAGGCATTGAAGTAGCTGACTAGCTACTAAAACATTTCTACTTTTATAGGCGTTTATGAGCTCCCTTTTCAGGAAATGAAGGTGTTTTTGCCAATAGTAGAAACTTCGGGCACAGCCTGCGGTTCTGGACCTGTTCCCGCGGATGACGTAGTTCTTGAACAAAGCTAAGCCGGTGAGGCAGATGCCAATGAATTCCACTACCTTTTCTTACTGAAACTGATGGCACATAAGTGGACGACGAAGTTCTATCTAAAGATGCAGGGGGTGGGTGTTCTCGACTCTTTGGATGCTCTTTTGTCTCCTTGAGTTCTTTCTGGCGAAGACGATCAGCTTTCTTCGAAGTAATGCACCAATGGGTAAGACAATTCAAACAGTGGCTAACTCATTTTATGTAACTAATTTCTGAGTTCGAGGCGAATCCAAGTCTAGAAACACTTTTTTTTACGGGTATAGCAACCCCGGATGTAGATTGAAAACGTGTAGTTGTGGCATTTCAAGTAGATAGGGCTCTTGAAAGCCTGGGTCGTTACGAACATCTTTTTAGAGATAAATTCGAGAGCAAAAACCAATAAACTCGTTATTAGATACCCTCACAAAGCTGTCGGCCGGTCTGCCCACTTCCAAGAATTAGCTTCACCAAAGGCCAGGCAAACAAGAATAGGTTGATTGGACTCGGCTAGAATATGCCTTTCTTTACACATTTTCCCAATAATTTCCTATTTGAAGAGCTATCCAAAAGAAGTTACCGATCATGGTCTAGGAGAAGAGAAATCCTATTGGTTATTCCTCCCCGAGTTGTCCTTGCTTCCTCCATTCAAGTACAATTGGGGGAAATTCCCAGGCTTTTCTGACAGCCCTATAGAATTGATTTTATGATTGGAATGATTTGCGGATATTCATTCAAGAAGGATAAACAATCTAATCGACACTTGGTAATTGTGGCTTGCATTTCTCGAGTCTAGTTTTTCATATCGATTCCCTCTTCTAGTTGGAATAACTGGATTGCCAAAGCGCTCATCCGAAACATGGGCTTGAGGGTGAGTAAGATATGGGAACTCGGATCTGGTATCTGCTTCATTCCAGCTTTCCCTTGCTATTCCGATTGGAATTTCGATCTCTTGGCAACAGGTTTCGCTTCTGCTGAGGACAAATTGCACAAGCTACTTCTCAAACCAAGTCCGGGTGGGTAGTCAGAGAAGGGAAGGGAATTCCAGTTCTGATTCTAGTCTCTGTGCTCTGTTCAGTTCAGTTCAAGATGGGAAAGTATTGCTTGTTTCCTATAATCCTAAAAGGGTCGGGTCCTAAGATACAGGTTTCGCTTCTGCTTGGGAAGAATGCCGGAAGCTACATGCAGGTTTTAGGCGTTGACAACCAATAAATTAGAATTTTTTCATTTTAATGACTTGTATTTTATCGATATGAGTGTTCTATATCAGAGAAATTCTACATTAGCTATTTCCCGTTTAAAGCATTTCGGTACTAATACTAATATAGTTGTAGAAAGCCCTTGGTAATTACAGTAGCAAATGGACATAACCCTTTTGCCTCGACTTCAAGCAGTTTACTAAAGGGGCATGGTATATACAAAAGCCTATGTCAAACATCAGTGAAATAGATTTGGCATGCTAAAATCTCTCTCTTACGACGGCAGGTTGGCCGGTTTCGACGACGTTACTAAGTAGTCATGTTCACGTGGTCTCGCCCAATGGCTCTGCTATGTTATCGAAAGAGAATCTATCATTGCATCAAAAGTAAAGAACATTATATAAGCGAATTTGAGTTCGAGATTTCTAATCACGAATCAAGTATTTGAGTGAGACTATATACAACTTAATTCGATTGCTTTTTCAAGACGAGCCTACTCTTAAATCGGTTAATTGGGTCAACTTAACTTACTCAATTTCGAGCTCTTTCGTGCAAGCCGCAGCAATCCATACCTTTCTTTTCTTCATTTTTTACGCGCATACGTGAGGACACACGCGTATTCTCTTTCTAGAAGGGGATGCCAGTCTTTTTGGAATTCCCCCGGTGTGCATCACAGCTGCACACTCGTTTTATCTTAAAAAGTGTGTCCTGCTACATTCGTTTTTTTATTGATCGGAATTTGCGATTCATAAGGCAATCCCTTTGGGCACCATAGGGAATGGATACTGAAAACATGATGAATGCATCCGAAACCAGATGAATGCATCGGTAAAGTGGAATAATTTCAATGGATTGTGCATCTGAATAGAAGACGAAGCCGATCATTCCTTATATTTTGGATCTGTTTAGTTTATTTTGGAGTGCATTCCTCAGATTTCTTGTGCATCTTTTCCTTATATTCCATGAGGCGAATCTCTCTATTCCAGTGGTTTAGCTGCTTTTTCTTTTCACAAGTGGATTCCTCCTCTTCTTAGAGGGTCATATCACTCTTTTGTGTTTATGGTTTATCACGCGCGTACGTGGGGACGCACGCGTATTCTGAATAGGGGGTCCATCCAACCAGACATCGCCGAAACCTCCATCTTTTACTTAAGCTGAGTCCACAGAAGAGGTTCCATTGCAAAGCGAGATCCAAGGGTTCGGGTACTATGAGCATCACAGCCTCAGGATTCGCTCGGTGGATCACCTGCGAGATGTAATTTTGTTGGATTGGGCCACTACGGAGATGAACTTGTCTTAAAATCAAGCTCGACAATGCCTATTTCCCAAGAGCGAATGTGATTCTTCAGGATTTTGATATAGGCGAAAAGGAATGACATTCATTATGAGGGACTAGGTTATAGAGCTTTTTAGTAAGGGCATGAGAACCTGTGAAGTGAATAATACGGATACGCAATGGTGACTGCAGAAGCTCTTTCGACTGAAATCCACCCTCACCAGTCGTCTCCTCCCGCGTAGGCCCCTTCATATGTGCTCGTGCTCCCTAGAATAATGGCTTGCAAGCTCCAAACGGGAAGTCAATGAGGTAATAGGGAAAAGGAACCGCCTACTTGCCACGAATAATGCATCTCTTTTTGCCACTTTTGATAGATCTTATACAAGATGCCGACTCATCCCCTTGCTTAGACATGTCTGAGCCACTCCTCATACCGGTAGTTCAGCTCTTGTTATTCTTTCTAGATCCGTGCAAGCGAAGCGGTATGATCAATGAAAAGAAAACATCGTGATATTGTGATGCTTGGGTCCCCTCCCCACTATAGGCACTGTCCCCGCCCTTGTTGCGTCTCAGGATCCGCTATCAGCAGAACTTGTCAATCCGATGCTGAATGCACCCATATTCCAGAGGGTCAGTAGCTTGCGCCACTGAAACCCATTATTATTCAAAGATGAATCAATTGATGGTGTGCCCGGAAGCGACAACAGATAGACGGAGGAAGGCGCTTGTGACATAGGTGGTAGTGAGTGGGAAGTGCTGCTATGTTCAGCCATGCTTTCCCCTCTTGACCTAGAGCCTCCATGTGTAACCTCCGATCGAAATGAAATCACAATAGTTCTTCAACATTTAGACAATGATATAGCTAGTGGCAAAGTCAATGAAAATCGCATTGCTTAGGGCTCGAGATGGATAAGATAGGCAGTCGCACCGTTACTCATACAAGGCTATGGCTCCACTCATGTTTGTTGATCCAGTTGCCCATTTCACCCAGAAAAGTTCCATATTCAACTGTATTTTTAGATTGAAAAGAATTCGAACCAATGAATTCATTCCAGAGAAGCATTCCTGTAAGTTTAGTGCTCCTCCCCAGCACCAGTATCCCATCGATTGGATACCCTGAGAGCACTCTGCACTGATTGAGAGTATGAGTATAGGTGTTTTGAAAGTCGAGAGGAAACTTTCAAGAACCTGACAGTAGCGCTTGCTAATCACAGTTCTGGATCCGGGGCAAGCATGGAATTGTCTGAAACATAGGCAGAATTGGCTGTTTTTCTCCAATTTTAAGCAACTGCTACGCTAAAAATAATAAGATGGTTCTAGGGGCAGCCTCGCCTAATAACTAATAATATAAATACGCTGATGTCTGCGTCAAGGCCATAGAAGCAGCAGTATCGAAGTCGTCTGGTCTCTGAATTAAAACAACAGCTCGAATTTGCCTACTAAGTAAGACCTTTACCTCAATAAATATAGTAGTTAAGGTAGTGAAGAATGTAGGACCCAAATCTGGCCTATAAGCTAACATGTGGTGCATTGCAGAATTCTAACAAGCCTTCCTCCACAAACGTTGGATTACTGCACAATGGCAAAACGGGATGAAGAATGTGCAAATCTGGGGGAGGGGCTTTGTTTCATCATAGGGGTGATCCAGAGAGCACCAGTCTAAGCCTACTGTTCTAAATAAATCTATCTTGCAACGTTCATTCAATTTTGGATCATGTCAACGAGCATTCGCCTCAGCTATGGTACCAAATCTGCTATCGTTTCTGAGAAGTTTCATTCCAGTCCCCGATCGAATCCAATTGAGTGACTCCTGAAGCCAACCAACTCTTTTTCGATATTGTGAATTCCTTAACTTTTTACTGGCTTGCTTGTTTGTAAGCTCCACGGGCGTGCCAATTCCTTAGTGGGATCCAACCACCATTTACTTTCATTCGATCCAGCGGAGAAGATGCGATGGAAGATGCGATTATGTATCATTTCGCCTAAGGCCAAACAGACTAAAAGGGGCTTTTGGATACGAAGAAGGTTTTCACGTCTTGCTTTGGGTGGTATGCTTCCTCACTGTTGCTATTCTGCCCTTTCCCGGTAGTCAACCACCAACGAACGTAGGCTAGGACCTGCATGTAATGTTACAGCCTTGCCAATACTCTACAGTCGTTACATCAACATGGGATTGCAAAAGGGAGGGAATTGAAAAAGGCGACTCCTCCTTAGTAGGAATAGTAGCTGAGGCTGCTTCAACTCATAACGAAGCTATTCCAGCACATAAGTCCGGGATGATCTGAGGTCGCTGGTCTCACATGGAAGAGATACGAACCTCCGCTGGATAAACACCTCTTCTGGTATCGGCTTCTTTTGTTCTCCGAAGCAACGGATTGGGGATTGCCAATAGAAAAAGATACAACCAACCTTGTCTTTTGGAAACCTGGATCACCCCCATTGTAAAGAGAACACGGCACCCCTTTCCGTAGGGGCTCGCAAAGGTATTATACTGGATGTGTGCAGAGAGCTAATGAAACTCCATTCCTTTTTATCTATACTCAACGATCTGCTATAGCTTGCTTTTCCATAGCCAACGTATTGACCTGATTCCCCAGGAAAGAGTTGATGGCATCTCAACGCAAGAAGGTAGAGAAGAATCCTAGCGCAGATGTGCCGAGAGCGAGAAAGCCTGTCTTCCCCGAGAAGACAGTCTTCCTCTTATTTATTATATGAATAACTGAAATCAATCCTCACTTGTATTAACTTCATGAGTGAAGAGATAGACTTTCCCTCAATACCGGCACTGCTCCTATCAAAATCAAATAATTGGATTTGTTTCCCCACTTCCTCCACGGGATTCGTACATCGGATGAGGATTCCTACAACGGTACAACGGATCAATCCATTCAAATCAATGAAACCATTAGGTACGCCCCGGGATCTACTCTATTTTGAGATTTGCTAATGCCGAGAGACTATCGAAAGCAAAGCGAAGGTTGTTATTCAATAGTTGTTGCCGGTAAAGGAACAGCGGAACGGGTATCTTTAGCAAAGCAAAGGCTTTGGTTGAATCGTATTGAGTTCCGGGTAGTAGAGTCCTCAGCTTCGATTCTTTCCAACAACGGTACGGTTGACTTTCGAACAACGGCCACGGTGTAGGTTCCTACTCGATTGATCGGCTTCCTTTAGCTTTGTTACGGCATGTGTAGAACCATTCGTAGTAGCGTACGTTCCCTACGTTAATTGATAGCGCTAGGTGATTATCGACAGCTTGGGCTAGGCCACGGCTCGACACATCCTCTGATAGTCCCTTTTCTCGGCTTAAAACCAATACGAATTCCTCCTATGATTCCCAGCGCTTTTATCCAATGATCCCCACGAATGAAAGAAATAAATCAATTAAATAGTTGTAGGCTCCTCTTTCGGATTCAATAGTAGTAGACGGCTGTAGTTCCGAGATATCCTTCCCTGCCTTTTCAATTAATAGCTCGGATTCGTATCCTCGGGCAAGGGAAATATGCTTAAACCAAGCTTCCCCCTCGGGTACTCCTTTCAGGTGAGAGGCAGGCGCGAGGCTAGGCAAAAAGAGCTTTCTATGACCTCGCCGAACTGAGACGTAGGTAATAAGCAAATTCCCCTTTGACGACATCCCTTTAGTTTCGTACGTACTTCCCTGTTTTCCTAGTTCGGCTTCGGGTCCTTCCTCTATCGAATATCCCTAACTAGCTTTCCAAGCCAGACGCGTTATTTCCAAGTTTCCTTGGGTAAGTGAAGAGATGAAGTCCTCTTCTTCACAGTGAAAGTAGCTCAAGCGGAAAGCAAGCAACTACACAGGATCACCAAAACGTTGTTTTTGTGCCTATGTTCACACTTCGTTCCTGCTCAACTGTGCTTTTTAGTTAAAACAAGCTAATTCGTTTGTTCTAGTCCGGTAAAACCTACTATTTGTGAGATTTCTTACTCAGATTTCATTTGTTTCACTCACTTTTTCTATCTTTTTCTGCATTCTTTCCTTACACTCTTTCTCTGTAGGTTAAGCCTATTTCCCTCGATTTATCTATTGCAATAACTCTGTTGCCAAAGAATAGCTAAGTTGCCAAAGAAGGTCAATCCTGTTCTGCCAAGCGATAAGCTGTACCATTCTTTCCTTCGGAAGAGTAAGGAGTTTTCAAGCAAGAGTTCTCCCAAATACAGTAGTGGATAACAGCAATAAGTAGTTGATAGCAAAAAACAGTTCAAGGCGGATGTCTCTTGAGAATGCAAAAGGCCTGCAAACCTAGTTCACACGAGTGGATTCTTTCACAGCGTGCCTTTATTTACGCTAAAAGCAGTCTCATCAGCAGTGAAAGAACAACTTCCTAGCCGAATCAAAAGTTTCTGAAGTCAAACCTAGCGGCCTTGCAATGATAAGTAGTCCAGTCTAAGAAGAAGTGTTGTGATAATCAAAAATACTAGCCGAAAAAGCGGTTCCATTCGAATACTCTGCTGCGAGAAAGAGGTAGATCTTATTAATCGACAATCTGAAAGTCTTTGTCATAAAGGGACATAAAGAAATAAAACAACAACAGGTCTTTGCAATACATCAGTATTCTTCTACAACAAGAAGAAGAGGCAATACATAAGTATTATTCATAAAGGCAATACATGAGATATCTCTACACACCACACCTGAACTTGATACATGAGATATCTCTACACACCACACCTGAAAAGAAAATACTGAACAATACAATACTTATGCTCACTACACTCTTGATCAGGAAGTACCAGCTCCTCATAAGTGAGACAACAGAAGCAGAAGCTACCGGATTCACGCCCGCTAAGAAAACCTCTTCTTCTTTAGATCCTGAAAAAACGAAAATAAGTAAGAAGGAGCAGTAGTAGTAGGAAGACTTAAGTGACTTCATTCATTTACGTTGAGATAGACGAGTAACTACCTTTTTCTATTTTTTTTCACCGTGGTGGGCAGCCGCCACGATGAGCGATTGCTGTTCTTCCAGCAGCGCCTTCTTCCTGTTTTCAAGAATGCGGATTTTGTTCTGAAGATGAAGTATATGATTGTGTATATAACCTGAACCTGGATCGACGGAAAGCATAAACATAGGCCACCAGATGCCACCCAGGCTTTCCTCTAGGGTGAGCCTATTGTTTTCTATATCTTGCATTTTGTAAGGAATGATTGCAAGTCTTGCAGCGATATCCATGGCTTTGACTCTTTCTTTCTTGTCCCGCAAAATAGAGAGTGCGCCGAAGCTTCTATTTATAGGCGAGCCTATTCTTTAGCATAATAATTTCTTATTAGAAGTCCTTTTTTTAATAGACTGTAACATAGATAATTTGCCTAGAATTCATGTCCTCCATTAGTGCGAAAAAGAATGAATCCCTTGAGTCCGCCCCCCCCCCCCCGGGTATCGACACGCGGCTTAATCCCGATCACATCCTGAGGCAATAATAGAGCGAATAATTCATAGAGTACTCCACCACGAGCAGCGAAAGCACGCTCAGCCAATCCTCACTCGACGGCTCCGTCCTTGCTTAGGAAAAAGCCGAACCACTCGCAGATGGATCTTTTTTTTCTACCTTTTTCATTACTGACGAACCGGTCGTTCGCATATGTCACTGATAGTTAAGCTATTCGGCTAGCTCTCGAATCAATAGACCACCGATTTCTTTCTCAGTCGATGGGAGTGAAATTCCTCTCATTTCCGAATGGTCTATGGGGCAGAAGCTATAATCCTCACTTTTTCCTAGCGTCTAGGCACCACCTATTAGTAAATCAAGAAAGCATTTCACATCGTCTGCGTGCATCAATTATTGCAGCTTTCCGAAGATAGACTGAATGCTGAATGAAGAGAAGACTTATCTCCCGCCGTTGCTCGAGCCCGAGCTGCCGCTGTAGTGCAATGGGTCTTTCAAGGATCGAATTGGGCGTGATCTGGCCTTCATCCTCGAGGAGATCCTGGACCTTCACATGAACACATTCAACGGGTCGATACCAGCAGCTTTTGGTAACCAGTCTCGGCTCTAGCACCTTGATGCAAGCCAGAATAACCTCACTGGATCAATATTCCCAGGAATAACAGCGTTGGTGAACCAGTTGACACTTGATCTCTCATCAAACAGTTTGGTGGGGCCAATACCTAGGGAGATTGGTCAACTGGAAAATCAGGAATTGCTAATTTAGAGACAAAATGGTCTTAGTGGAAGCATTCCAGAAGAGATTGGTAACCTGAAGCTGCAAAAAGTTCTTCAACTCCCCGGATGCAAGTTCACAGGCACCACCCCTTGGTCAATTGGTGGTCTCAAAAGTTTGAAGGAACTTGATATATCAGAGAACAACTTCAATGCTGAACTGCCAACATCTGTCGGTGAGCTGGGCAATCTAACTCGGCTGTTTGCAAAGGTGCTGGGCTCAGTGGGAGCATACCAAAAGAGCTTAGTAACTGCAAGAAGCTTACGCTCATAAATCTGTCCTTCAATGCCTTCACAGGCTCTATCCCTGAAGAACTTGCAGATTTAGAAGCTATTGCCACATTTTTCGTTGAAGGACTTTCGGGTCATATTCCAGATTGGATACGGAACAGGGCGATCCATATCTCTTGCAGAAAACATGTTCAGTGGGCCTCTGCCAGTGCTGCCATTGCAGCATCTTGTTAGTTTCTCTGCAGAAACCAACCAGCTCTCAGGTTCTATCCCAGCCGAGATATGTCAAGCCAACTCTCTGCAGTCACTCATATTGCACAATAACAATCTGACTTGGAGTATTATAGAGACATTCATTTAAAGGATGCAAGAACCTCACATAGCTGAACTTGCTAGGTAACCGTCTTAATGGTGAGATACCAGATTACTTGGCTGAGCTACCGCTTGTAAAACTGGAATTGTCCCAAAACAATTTCACGGGAATGCTGGGAGTCATCAACCATTTTGGAGATCCGTTGGTGTCCACAGGTTCGAACTCTCTTTACCCAAAGTAGTATATCGGAATGGCTTTTTTACTAAGCACTACCAGAAGCCCTCCGCAGGCATCCCAGGTAGAAACGTGGCTGCATCCTCACACACACACAATAGCGCGTAGGTAGGTGGTCGAATGATCGATCGAACTGAGTGAGTGGTGTGCCTGACATTGGAATCCGTACGTTACCTTCCTCATTGTCTTAGCTTTCAAAAAGAATCTCAACAGAGGGCTTTAGAGTCTACGACCGATGGATGCCTTGGCCCTCCCTCGTTAAGATATGTTATCCGGACCAACTCCCACGTAGAAAACCAAGAGCAGTGAGTTACAAAACCAAGAGCAGTTAGAATCGCGTAGCTGCGTGCCCCTTTTTCTGACTAGCTTCTTGTTCAAAGCATTTCAGGCATGAGCACACCTGATGAACTCAGAAACCTACTATGGAATCAATCAACCCATCGCACCCGAGTGCTCTACTCTCCAAGCTCTGCGCAGGTGTTTTTACATGGGCTGTCCCCGAACGAGGGCTTGCTATCAAAGTAGGTGGATTGGTCTGTGGTGCTCACTAAACCTGCTATTGGACGGGATAAGACTTAGGTCTTAGATGATCTTGAAGAAAGCATAACTAATGTCATTTTAAGAGAAAGATGGCACTATGATTGAAGGTAGCTTTTTCTCCATATGGGAAATCAAAACTTCATTTGATTGAGCGCTATAGGTTAAGTTGGTTGGTTAGTGTATCACGACCGGGGACACCTGGCACTGACTCATTCCTGTCTTTGTGGGGACCCCGGACTAGCTGTCCGAAATACCCGATTATGCTCAACACAACGATCCCGTGATCAGTCTGTCGTTGCACATAATCCGAATTGGATACCAAAGTTTACATCCATTACAGTACCGAATAAAAGTCTTACATAAATGGTCATTTAGACCAAGTTCTTACATAGGTGCCTTCATGGGCCAAACCAAATATATCAGCGGAAGCTACGGCGTAATCGACATCATATTCTAACGATGACGACCCGACAGGCAGCTGACTTGTGGAGATCCTTAGTTGGCGTAGAAGTCGCCATATTCCTGCTCTGCGTAGTGTTCCTCCTCGTAGTCTGGCTAGGACAATAGCCAGGGACGAAACCAATATGAGTACATTTGAATGTACTCGCAAACTACCCCAACATGAGTATGCACCAGTTTTATTTTAGTTGACAACTTTTCTTATTTAAAACATCTCTATATCTTTATTGAAAAAGGTAAGAAGAGTTTTATAACTATTTTTAAAGAAGTCACCGTTTTCCATCGTTTTTCCAAAACTTCTCCTTTTTCCCGACCATAGCCCGTCATGGTCCACTTTCATCCCACCACCTCATACCGATCCGTTGGTATAGGTGTAGGAAACATTCTCCACTCCATTTTTCTTTAAAAACTCAAAGCCTTTTTAAAACTTGCACAAGGTCTTAGGACAGTCTCCCAATTGTCCATATCCGAGGACTCGGCTATTCGAATAGTTTTAAACACTCTGCAGAGGTAGCACGCTTTTAAACCCACATCCATCCAGCAACTCATCGTGTCTGCCACGTCTCGCCATACCAGGTGTATGCGAAGTAAGCCGCCGGCCATAGCCTCTTATTTGCTCATGCTAGTATAGGATCCTTCCCATATGACACTTTCCATCGACACCCAGTCCGGTTTCCCGTCAGAAACCCTAAGTGTGAGGACTCATAGTTTTGTCCGGCGGTTTATGGTGGAACCTTCTATCCTCCCCACCAACTTGTGTGAGGACCCGGGTCAGGGGGTAGATCCTCGGACCATCCCCTCATGCATAACGGAGTCATCTCCGTCGATGAGGTATCCCATACTAATAAGAGCAAACTACATGACTACGCCTTTTCCCATATGTGGTAAATGTGGTCGCACAGGGTAGGATTGGTTTCCATAGTACTAGGACACTGTGCATTTTTATAACACCACCATTTTCCACTTTTCCACTCCAACACCGACATCTCGGTATTTCATAAACTCATAAGAAATTTCAAAGGAGTTTTGAATAAACAACATTGTTTTCCCATCCTAAAGTTTTATATAAACTACTACATAGGGTGGCAAAATAATATCCATATATTTTTGAAATGGGTTTTGTAAATCTTGCTTTGAGAGTAAACATGTTATGAAAGTAGATGCATATGTTGGTAGTGCAAGCTCAGAGAATAGCTTGCCTTGCTTGGCAAAGTGATCTTGCTCTTGTTCTTCAAATTCAGCAAACTCTCCTTCCTCGATATATCCGACAACGTTCTCGTCTAATTAACAAACAAACAATGCAAACAATCACTAAGCTATACAAGCAATCATCTCAACATAACCATCATCAACATCACAATTAGCTACTGCACACATCAAACCACACAATTTGATTTCAAACAAAATTGAATTAAACACTTTTTAATTACTTCTAAATTATGGCAGAACTAGTTATTCATGTTTAATTCCACAACTTGAGTTCTGTTGGTCACAAAAATACAAACTAAAATTCTATGGAAAGCCACTGATGTGTAGAATACAACCCAATTTGAATTGGATCATTTGGAGTTACCAAACTCCCTACACATTGGATTGAATCCAGTAGCTTAATAATCAAGTTTTAGCTACCAATTAAATTATATTGTTCCAAAAATTAAACCCTTTTAGGGGTAACTAAACATGGATATATGTGAGCTAACAAAATTGGTCCTAACTCATTTGGATCAACCAATAAACATATTTGTCTGTTTTAGTCTAGAAGGGTTTATCTTAAAGTCAACAATTCATACTACTCAATTAATTCTACCAAAATTAGGGGAGCTAACACAAGGCAGTACTAAGCTAGCAAAATTGGTTTGGAATTATTTGGACTAACAGAGCATCAGAAACAAACAAGTTTAGAATTTAAACCTTCTGTAGCATTTTCAATAATACTTTTTACTTATTTAATTAAATGACATGAGACCAATTGTGTTGGTTAAACAATTTCATAAGCTTTCCAGAACAGTTGAGTTTGATTTATTTGGATTCCTAAATCTCGAGATATTTAATTTCAAAGTTGACATCAGTACTGAGAATTTCAGAGAATTTAAATTAGAAAAATCCACTGTTGTGGATAATGTTGAAATCCCTGACGGGTGGGTCCTACCCGTCAGTGACTCAGCGAAACGGTACGCGCGCGAGGGAAAAGATTAAAATTATGACAGTGGGACCCACATGGCAGTCTAACTTAATACGAAGCGGTACGTGGCCGTAGATCTTCGATCCAACGGCTCACGGAGGTCGCCATCGGCGACGACCTAAAACCGGCGGCGCTGCCGCGCCGGCGGCACGGGAGAGCTCGATTGGCTCACCTAGGGGCACGGGAGAGGGTGGCGACGACGCTAATCGACGGCGGCGGCGTTGGGGAAGCTCCTGGTCGAGTAGCGCGTGCTGGGACGGCCTGGATTGACGGCGGCGATAGCCTGAACCTTCGCGGCCACGGGCAGCAGCTCCGGCGACGTCCTGGGGTCGCTCCTGTGTGATCCAGAGGGGGAAAAGACGGGTGAGTGCGGCGAGAGTGGGCAACAAGGTGCAGGGCCAGGGGAGAGAAAAAGGGAGCAGCAGCAGCAGCACAGCTGCGGGTCGATGCATACCTCGTGCACGGCGAGGTCGCAGATGGCACGGGCGGCGTGCACGCCCTCCTGGCGAGGCACAGAGGGTAGTGGAGAGGGGGTGGAGTGGTGTGGTGATTGTGGCGAGACACGGGGTCCTTTTATAGGCAGGGAGGCGGCGTACGGTGGACGGGTTTCACGGACGGCGTCCATGGCGCGGCGGCGAGATCTTTTCTCGTCTCCACGTCGACGGCGGGAGGGGATCGGGGCAATGCCGTGCCACGAGGGGTTCTAGGGTCTTCTAGAAGCTTGGGGCGGAGGGGCAGGTGTCGGGGTGCAGCGAGAGGGGGCCAATTTGGGCGGCGAGGCCGTGCTCCTCCGCGGCGGCATCGGGGGACAGGGGACGATCTCCGGTCGCGGCGGTGCTCGAGTGACTGCGGCGCGTGCAGAGGTGATGTACGTGGAGTCTCGCAGGCCAAGCGCGAGGCCAGGGGGGGCCAGAACGGCGGCGTGCAACGCGGCGGCGACAGGTGTTCGACGGTTTTCTTCGTCGGGGCGAGGGGTGAGGGAGACGATGGCATATTTGCACAAAACCCCCTGCCCTTTTCTGTAACTCTTATTTGCGTTTTAATACAGTAGCTCTTCTCCAATTTTTTTGAGGTGTTTAAACATTTTAGAAAAATTCAAGAAAATTTGTGGGGCCTTCCCATATCATGTAGAAGCTCCACAAAAATTGGCTTAAAATAATAAAATGTTTTGCAACATTTTTATTCATAGAACTTTGATTATAGTATTTTGAATAATTTCAATTGTTTTTAACTTTTGAATTTTTAATAATAGTTAAAAATATTATTTGAAAGGGAAAAGGGTAGGAATAAAATGGGAGTGTTTACATTACAACTCCACTGACTTTGGTTTGAAATTAATTGGGTTTGTCACTTGAAGATTTTCATGTGACAACTTGTCACTTTTATTTTTCTTGCTTTGATTTTATATTTTGTTTTCTTTCTTTCTTACTAGTGTTCACTAGAGCAAACACTCACACAAACAGCAAGAACAACATCTCAAGTAACAAAAGCAATTAACATACAATAAACAACAAAAGTTTTTGTTGGCTCTCATTTTTGGAATATAATCCTGATAATAATTTTGGGATGTTACAATCCTTCCCCCCTTAAAATAAATCTCGTCCCGAGATTTGCTAGGCTTAGGTTTTAAGGAGGTCTGGGAATTCGCTTCTAAGATAATCTTCGCGTTCCCAAGTTGCTTCTTCTTCAGAGTGGTTAGTCCACTGGACTTTGTAAAACTTGATCGCACGTCTTCGGGTAACACGAACATCTTCTTCGAGAATTTTGAGGGGTCTCTCACGATAAGTCAGGTCTTGGTTCAGGTCGATGGAGAGGTGGTCGATGTTTTTGAAAACATCAGGCTGGTCAGGAACTTCAAGACACTTCCGGAGCAAGGAAATGTGGAAGACATCATGATAATCTCCTAACTCCTGGGGTAACTCCAGCTGATAGGATACTTCTCCTCGACGAGCAATGACCTTGAAGGGTCCAATATACCTTGGCGCTAACTTTCCTTTGACATGGAAACGCTGCATTCCCTTGAGGGGTGTCACTCGGAGATACACATAATCTCCGACACTGAAAGTGAGTCACGGCGCTTGGTGTCAGCGTAACTCTTCTGACGGGATTGGGCAGTTTTGAGGCGTTCACGAATAAGCTGAACTTGCTCTTCAGCTTCTCGGAGGGTATCTGGTCCGAACAATTTGCTCTCTCCGGTATCGGACCAATTCAGGGGTGTACGACACTTCTTGCCGTAAAGGGCTTCAAAAGGGGCCATTTGCAGACTAGACTGATAACTGTTGTTGTACGAGAACTCTGCAAACGGAAGACAATCTTCCCACTTGGAACCATAGGATAGAACACATGCGCGAAGCATGTCCTCCAATATCTGGTTCACTCGCTCAGTTGGCCATCGGTCTGGGGATGATAAGCTGTGCTAAAGGCTAACTTGGTTCCGAGGGCTTCATGAAGGGATTTCCAGAATCTTGAGGTGAATTGCGTGCCTCTATCAGATACAATCTTCTTAGGCACACCATGCAGGCTCACTATTCTGGAAATATACAGGTCTGCTAACTGAGCTCCGGTATGAGTGGTCTTGACAGGAACAAAGTGGGCAACCTTGGTCAGTCGATCAACGATGACCCAGATTGAATCATGGCCTCGGTTGGATCTTGGAAGTCCGGTAATAAAATCCATTCCAATCTCATCCCACTTCCACTCGGGAATTTTCAAAGGTTGAAGCAATCCAGCGGGTCGCTGATGTTCAGCCTTGACTCGCTGACAGATATCACACTTGGCTACGAATGAACCAATCTCTCGCTTCATTCCATGCCACCAAAATCTTTCTCGAAGGTCTTGGTACATTTTGGTTCCGCCGGGGTGGATTGAATAAGGGGTCTCATGGGCCTCCTTCAGGATTAACTCCTTAAGTTCCGTGACATTGGGCACACAGATACGGTCATTGAATTTCAGCACTCCTTCAGCATCTTCGGTAAAACCGGGTGCTTTGCCGAGGGAAATTTCTTCCTAATTCCCTCTATGCTTTCATGACCTTTCTGGGCTTCTTTGATTTGATCCATCAGGGTTGGGGTTAACTCTAAATTGGCGAGATAACCATGGCTAACAAGCTCTAGTCCAAAATCTTGGAAGTCTTTGAACAAGGCTGGCTGTTCGGCTTGGATCAGGGCATTCAGGGTGCAAGGTTTGCGACTAAGGGCATCGGCAACTACATTAGCCTTTCCGGGGTGATAATGGATTCCAATATCATAATCCTTGATTAATTCCATCCATCTCCTCTGTCGCAGGTTCAGATCTTTCTGGGTGAAAATATACTTCAAGCTTTTGTGATCTGTATAGACCTCGCAGCGATGTCCCGCAAGATAGGGACGCCACTTCTTAAGAGCAAAGACTACAGCAGCTAACTCCAAGTCATGGGTTGGGTAATTCTCTTCATGCGGTCGCAACTGCCGGGACAGATACGACACAACTTTGCCTTCTTGCATCAGAACGCAACCAAGTCCGAGGCGTGATGCATCGCAATACACGTCGAAACTCTGGGTGACGTCTGGCATGATCAGGATTGGGGCTGAGGTTAGTCTCTTCTTCAGTTCTTGGAAACTATCCTCACACTTCTGAGTCCATTCAAATTTCTTGTCCTTCTTCAACAGTTGGGTCAGAGGTTTGGCTATACTGGAAAATCCTTCAACGAACTTGCGGTAATAACCGGCAAGTCCGAGAAAGCTTCGGATTTCAAAAACATTGGTTGGGGATAACCAGTCAAGAATGGCTTGTATCTTCTCAGGGTCAACAGAAATTCCTCCGCAGACACAACATGTCCGAGAAATGCCACTTCACTGAGCCAAAACTCACACTTGCTAAGTTTGGCATACAGTGGTGCTCTTGGAGGGTCTCCAAAACTAGACGCAGGTGTTCAGCATGCTCTTCTTCGGTCTTGGAATAAATAAGGATGTCATCAAGGAAAACTACCACGAACTTGTCGAGGTACTCCATGAAAATCTTGTTCATGAGATTCATGAAATAGGCTGGGGCATTGGTCAGACCAAAAGACATCACGGTGTATTCAAACAACCGTAACGAGTGGTGAAGGCGGTCTTGGGAATATCTGTCTCTCTGATCTTCAACTGATGGTAACCTGTCCGAAGATCGATCTTTGAAAAGACTCGGGCTCCGTTCATTTGATCGAACAGATCCTCGATCTTGGGAAGAGGGTACTTATTTTTAATGGTCACGTCATTCAGCTTGCGATAATCCACACACAGGCGTGTGGTACCGTCTCTCTTGTCCACAAATAAATGGGTGATCCCCATGGTGAAGCGCTTGGGCGGACAAGACCTTTGCTTAGCATATCAGCCAACTGCTTCTTCAACTCAACCAGTTCTTCCGGATTCATCCGATAAGGCTTTTGGGATATGGGGATGTTCCTGGGATAAGCTCAATTATGAACTCAATATCCCTATCTGGCGGCATACCAGGCAATTCTTCTGGGAAAACATCCTTGAACAGATGAACAACACGGATCTCATCTAGGGCGGGTCGAGCTATGCTCTCATGGCAGCCTGGGTGAGGTTGACTAGTTTCAGACACATACTCCACTTCTACTTCTTTGTCGGTGGTGATGGATACAGCTCTTCTGGCACAGTCAATTCGACCATGGTACTTGGCTAACCAATTCATACCGAGTATAACATCGATGCCTTGGGTTCCCAGAACAATTAAGTTAACTGGAAACTTTTCTCCTTTGATCTCAAGGGGTACATCGGAGCAAAACATCTTGGTCTCTACGGTGGATTCTGGGATTTGGATGACCATGGGTTTGGGTAAGAGGCTCTTAACTAAACCTCCCTTAGCAACAAATTCTTGGGTAACAAATGAATGGGTAGCACCAGAATCAAACAGAACAGTTGCAGGTACTGAGTTGACAAGGAACGTACCCAGCACAACATCCGGAGCATCCTGAGCTTCTTCAGCATTGATGTGGTGCAGACGACCCTTGGCAACAGCAGCATTTCCGCGAGGTGCGGCATTCTTGCCATTTCCATTTCCATTGCGGCCTTGACCATTGTTCTGTGCCGGCGCATTGGGGCGCTGGACATTCCTCTTGGGATTGGGACATTCTTTGGAGTAGTGACCCTTGTTGCCGCATTCAAAGCAGATCACATTGGGATTGCGGGTGAAGTTGTTGAAGTTTCCTCCGGGACGGTTATTGTCATTGGGGCGGTTGAAGTTGTTTGGGCGGTTAGGGTAATTGGGCGTGGAGCTTGGGGTGGACGATAGGCAGGCCTGGTGTTCTGCTGAAAGATACGAGGTTTCTGGCTGCTCGAGCCTTCCTGAGCATTCATCCTCCTCTTGCGACCTTCATACATCGACTTGCGCTTGGTCTCCAGCTGGATGGCTTTGTCCACAAGTGACTCCAGATCACGGAAGTCATGGATAACCAAAGCACACTGAAGTTCATCATGAGTCCACTCATGAAACGCTCCATCTTCTTCTCTTCCTTGTCGGTGTCATCAGGAGCATACCGAGATAAGTCGGTAAACTCCTCAAGATAACCGACCACATCTCTACTTCCCTGCCTCAGCTTGCGGAACTCATCCTTCTTCCTCTCAATAAGTCCACTGGGAATATGCTTCTTGCGGAACTTCTCCTGGAACTCAGCCCAGTTGATGACATGACCAGCTGGCTGGAGAGTCTTGGTAGTTTCCCACCAAGCTCTTGCAGGTCCAGCGAGATAGTGGGTTGCATACAGCACTTTCTCATTTTCTCCCACAGCAGCAACTTCAAGATTATTGCCGATGGTGCGAAGCCAATCATCGGCTTCTAGTGGGTGAAGTCCCTTGGAGTAGGTGGGTGGGTTGGTCTTCTGAAAATCACCCAAGGTAGATCGCTGGTTTCCATCGCCATTGCCGTTACCACCATTGTTGTTGTTGTTGTTGTTGTTGTTGTTGTTGTTGTAAGCGGCTGCGAGTTGTTGTAAGGCAGCGAGATGAGCTTGGCGCTCTTGCCGGGCATTTTCACGCTCCTCCATGATAAGTGCGAGAAGTTGGGTGGGGGTTGGGTCCGGTGGTGGTGGTGCTGATCCTGATCCTTCCGCATTGCTGCGACGGGGTGGCATCCTGAAGCACACCGGGTATAAGAGACAAGGCAAGAAAAGTTCGACTAAGGGAAAAGACGATCTCTCAAGTGGTTGATTAATTCTAAGATTTATATGAAAATAGTTCACACAGATTTAAACAAGACAAACATACTTATATTTCACAAACAATACATCAAGGAGTTCACAACAACATCAAGCTTACAACATCAAGCTTACATCTAGGATACATAACATCTGGTTTCCAAAAGAACCACTGCTACTACTCGACTAGCTATAGGGGGTCAACCTAATCCTGCGGTAGTGATCAAGTCACTCGCCTACTGAGGTGGAACCTCCAGCTCTAACACGTCAGCATCTGACTGGTAGGCTGGCTCCTCGGGATCCTCCTCCTCGTCCTCGAGAACTGGCTCGAGTGGCTCCTCCTCCTCGTCAACTAACTCCTCCTCATCATCCTCCTCCTCACAGTCCATCTCCTCCACGAAGTCATCATCGTCACTGAGGAAAGCGTCGTTCTCCTTGCGGAGATCCTCGCCCTCCTCCTCCATCTCGTCAGTATGGTGCTCTAGATCCTCAATCAGTCCATCCTGCTCTGCCACCTTCGTGCGGAGCTTCACGATAGTCTTCCTCAGCTGGGCCCTCTTCCTGAGAAGAGCAACCTTCTCCACCATCAGCTTCATCTCGTTCTCGCGAAGCTCAACGAGCGACTCGCGGTCGAAGTGGAGCTGAATCCTAGTGCGCAACAGATCATCCTGAGTGCACTGAAGTAAGATCTCCATGTCCATGATGTAGCTCCCAAACATCGGGTGGTAAGGTGAAGGAGTAGGGTGTCCATCACAGTTGCGCCTCCCGTAGAACCGGAAACGGGAGTCTACTAACTCCGCCTTGTGCTCCTCACAAAGTCGGGCTAGCATCCTCTGTGTAGCAGTACAGAGACCGTCAACCCAGGTGGCCTCCTTGGTGGTGAGATGGGAGACTTGATGTTCCTGCGAACTGACGACTGATGAGCCAGCTCAGCCTTCCAACACCGTGAACATCAATCTGAGCTCC
The DNA here is from genome assembly GCA_947311845.1 of Poa pratensis. NCBI lineage: Eukaryota > Viridiplantae > Streptophyta > Magnoliopsida > Poales > Poaceae > Poa > Poa pratensis. The sequence goes on from CAMZMU010000015.1 coordinate 812,749, forward strand.
CTCAAACTCTGGAGCGGGGCGACCTAACAGCTTGGTCAACTCGAACAAGTCCCTCTCAAACGTCAGCTTGCTGTCCTTCTCCAGCTGAACGAACTCGGTCCATGGAGTGCCATCTACAGTTTTTAAGCAAAATTTTAAGTTAGTTAGGTGACAAGTATATCAAAATTTTAATATAGTAGGGCAACAAGTGAGTCAAATTTTAAACTTAATGAGAGGTGTACAAAATTTTAGGGATACTAAGGAAAATGTAATTTAATGAGAGTAAAATTTTGCATAAGTAAGAGGATTGGAGATAAGCATTTTCGAAAATACTTCATTCCTTTCTTTTTAGAAATTCATCTTTTGTAACATTTGACAAACGACCATGCTAACTAAGGTTTCCTAAAGTCAGGATGGCTCTGATACCAAGTCTGTGGGGACCCCGGACTAGCTGTCCGAAATACCCGATTATGCTTAACACAACGATCCCGTGATCAGTCTGTCGTTGCACATAATCCGAATTGGATACCAAAGTTTACATCCATTACAGTACCGAATAAAAGTCTTACATAAATGGTCATTTAGACCAAGTTCTTACATAGGTGCCTTCATGGGCCAAACCAAATATATCAGCGGAAGCTACGGCGTAATCGACATCATATTCTAACGATGACGACCCGACAGGCAGCTGACTTGTGGAGATCCTTAGTTGGCGTAGAAGTCGCCATATTCCTGCTCTGCGTAGTGTTCCTCCTCGTAGTCTGGCTAGGACAATAGCCAGGGACGAAACCAATATGAGTACATTTGAATGTACTCGCAAACTACCCCAACATGAGTATGCACCAGTTTTATTTTAGTTGACAACTTTTCTTATTTAAAACATCTCTATATCTTTATTGAAAAAGGTAAGAAGAGTTTTATAACTATTTTAAAGAAGTCACCTTTTCATCTGTTTTTCCAAAACTTCTCCTTTTTCCCGACCATAGCCCGTCATGGTCCACTTTCATCCACCACCTCATACCGATCCGTTGGTATAGGTGTAGGAAACATTCTCCACTCATTTTTCTTTAAAAACTCAAAGCCTTTTTAAAACTTGCACAAGGTCTTAGGACAGTCTCCCAATTGTCCATATCCGAGGACTCGGCTATTCGAATAGTTTTAAACACTCTGCAGAGGTAGCACGCTTTTAACCCACATCCATCCGGCAACTCATCGTGTCTGCCACGTCTCGCCATACCAGGTGTATGCGAAGTAAGCCGCCGGCCATAGCCTCTTATTTGCTCATGCTAGTATAGGATCTGATGTAGTTTGTTTGCCCGATCTTTCACCGCAAGAACCACCGGATAACTATTCTCCCAACCACGTGGCAATCCACGCAACCTGAAGAATCTGGATAGATTTAGGCGAGCAACATGATGATGAACACCACGCCTCAAGCCAAGCACGAACACCCTTGGCAGATCCAAGAACCTTCACGCACGCACGATAACTCTTGACAATTCAAGAACACTCATGCCTTTATTTCAAAGATAACCGACGAACGCCCGAGACGCCGTCTACACGCCGGTCCCTTGGGACGGAGGCGACCTTGAATACAATGTTCTACATAACTTTTCAACTCCTCTAACCTAATGCGCCCCCAGCCCCTTATATGGATGAGGGGGGCGGCAATGTAGCGTGGGTACTGTAGCGCGTCCTGTAGCGGCGTACTGTAGCGCGTACCTATTGGACTCCTAAACCTAGTTGGACTCGACACGATACAAACCGGCCTATTAGAAGGCTCGGCCAAACATGCGGCTCGCAGGCCTTAGACATTATACATCGTTGTTTATTGTCCTAGCGTGCTAACCAGTAGATGCCCGCATCATCCTCCCCTTCTTAGAGAGGCGTTGTCCTCAACGCCGGAAGGTCTTCTCCAGCGCTTGTGGCGTCAAATATGCAACATCGCCACGCTTCTTCTCCATCCTCAAGTCTTCGCCGGCCTGCCACACCACATCCTCCCTCTCGGCTAGCTAGACTTGCTCTTGGCGCCCTCCATGTTTGGCGCCACCAACCTGATTGAGACATAAACCTTTGGACTGCAACAAGTAAACGCACCACGCAAATCACCCAAAACACAACAGGACAAATTCCTGCACACTAAGGGTCCAAATAAGCTGAATACGCCTCCGGATGCAATCTAAAATCGTTGAAAGCAAACTTGGCACATCACCCCAAACAAACAGCACAAATTGCTGCACGCCAAGGATCCAAATGAACGGAGTCTGCCATCTCTTGAAACTGAAACCAAGTGTCTCTATTTTGCTGTACTTCCTTTTCCATCCTTCCTTGCTGTATTGCAAATTTTTTTTTTTTTTTTTTTTTGCCTTGTGCTGATCCGATCTCTTCTTTTTTTTTTTTTTTTTTTTCGTTGGTGCCTGGACCTTACGTACCAAGAAACCAACGTGCACATATTGCTCTTTTTCCTCCTACAGATCCGAATCAAGCTTTTTTTTTTTTTTTTCCTTTGCTATCCGTGCAAGTGCAATCCAACTAGGACACGACCTCCATGGCTCCACACGTTTTGACCAGCCAAAAGATACGATCCAACTTTCCTTTTTGTTTTCTCTTTGCACGGACAAATCCACCAATCAAAATCTGCTCTTTCCTTTCCAGCTCCCACGCGAAAGCAAACTTTTTTTTTCTCTTCGTAGGCAAACCTGTATCAGCCGATGGATCCGATCTTGTTGGAAACTTTCCATGTATACAATCTGATCCGATCTACTTACGATCTCATGAACGGATCTGGCTTCGTCGCAGAGAAGAACTCGCCATAAACTCCTGCTCGCCGAGATGCAACGCTGCCAACTCGTCGACTGGCTTCCTCAATGCGCGCCAAGATGCAAATCCTTGCCAACTTGTCGCCCTTCCTCCAAACAATTCCAGCAAAAATAAATCTACCAATCTTGTACGGACCTGCAGATCAAATTTGAACTGGACGAACTCCCTCGCGGTGATCAACCTGGCGCTCTGATACCAGATGATGTAGTTTGTTTGCCCGATCTTTCACCGCAAGAACCACCGGATAACTATTCTCCCAACCACGTGGCAATCCACGCAACCTGAAGAATCTGGATAGATTTAGGCGAGCAACATGATGATGAACACCACGCCTCAAGCCAAGCACGAACACCCTTGGCAGATCCAAGAACCTTCACGCACGCACGATAACTCTTGACAATTCAAGAACACTCATGCCTTTATTTCAAAGATAACCGACGAACGCCCGAGACGCCGTCTACACGCCGGTCCCTTGGGACGGAGGCGACCTTGAACACAATGTTCTACATAACTTTTCAACTCCTCTAACCTAATGCGCCCCCAGCCCCTTATATGGATGAGGGGGGCGGCAATGTAGCGTGGGTACTGTAGCGCGTACTGTAGCGGCGTACTGTAGCGCGTACCTATTGGACTCCTAAACCTAGTTGGACTCGACACGATACAAACCGGCCTATTAGAAGGCTCGGCCAAACATGCGGCTCGCAGGCCTTAGACATTATACATCGTTGTTTATTGTCCTAGCGTGCTAACCAGTAGATGCCCGCATCAGGATCCTTCCCATATGACACTTTCCATCGACACCCAGTCCGGTTTCCCGTCAGAAACCCTAAGTGTGAGGACTCATAGTTTTGTCCGGCGGTTTATGGTGGAACCTTCTATCCTCCCCACCAACTTGTGTGAGGACCCGGGTCAGGGGGTAGATCCTCGGACCATCCCCTCATGCATAACGGAGTCATCTCCGTCGATGAGGTATCCCATACGAATAAGAGCAAACTACATGACTACGCCTTTTCCCATATGTGGTAAATGTGGTCGCACAGGGTAGGATTGGTTTCCATAGTACTAGGACACTGTGCATTTTTATAACACCACAATTTTCCACTTTTCCACTCCAACACCGACATCTCGGTATTTCATAAACTCATAAGAAATTTCAAAGGAGTTTTGAATAAACAACATTGTTTTCCCATGCTAAAGTTTTATATAAACTACTACATAGGGTGGCAAAATAATATCCATATATTTTTGAAGGGGTTTTGTAAATCCTGCTTTGAGAGTAAACATGTTATGAAAGTAGATGCATATGTTGGTAGTGCAAGCTCAGAGAATAGCTTGCCTTGCTTGGCAAAGTGATCTTGCTCTTGTTCTTCAAATTCAGCAAACTCTCCTTCCTCGATATATCCGACAACGTTCTCGTCTAATTAACAAACAAACAATGCAAACAATCACTAAGCTATACAAGCAATCACCTCAACATAACCATCATCAACATCACAATTAGCTACTGCACACATCAAACCACACAATTTGATTTCCAAACAAAATTGAATTAAACACTTTTTAATTACTTCTAAATTATGGCAGAACTAGTTATTCATGTTTAATTCCACAACTTGAGTTCTGTTGGTCACAAAAATACAAACTAAAATTCTATGGGAAGCCACTGATGTGTAGAATACAACCCAATTTGAATTGGATCATTTGGAGTTACCAAACTCCCTACACATTGGATTGAATCCAGTAGCTTAATAATCAAGTTTTAGCTACCAATTAAATTATATTGTTCCAAAAATTAAACCCTTTTAGGGGTAAATAAACATGGATATATGTGAGCTAACAAAATTGGTCCTAACTCATTTGGATCAACCAATAAACATATTTGTCTGTTTTAGTCTAGAAGGGTTTATCTTAAAGTCAACAATTCATACTACTCAATTAATTCTACCAAAATTAGGGGAGCTAACACAAGGCAGTACTAAGCTAGCAAAATTGGTTTGGAATTATTTGGACTAACAGAGCATCAGAAACAAACAAGTTTAGAATTTAAACCTTCTGCAGCATTTTCAATAATACTTTTTACTTATTTAATTAAATGACATGAGACCAATTGTGTTGGTTAAACAATTTCATAAGCTTTCCAGAACAGTTGAGTTTGATTTATTTGGATTCCTAAATCTCGAGATATTTAATTTCAAAGTTGACATCAGTACTGAGAATTTCAGAGAATTTAAATTAGAAAAATCCACTGTTGTGGATAATGTTGAAATCCCTGACGGGTGGGTCCTACCCGTCAGTGACTCAGCGAAACGGTACGCGCGCGAGGGAAAATATTAAAATTATGACAGTGGGACCCACATGGCAGTCTAACTTAATACGAAGCGGTACGTGGCCGTAGATCTTCGATCCAACGGCTCACGGAGGTCGCCATCGGCGACGACCTAAAACCGGCGGCGCTGCCGCGCCGGCGGCACGGGAGAGCTCGATTGGCTCACCTAGGGGCACGGGAGAGGGTGGCGACGACGCTAATCGACGGCGGCGGCATTGGGGAAGCTCCTGGTCGAGTAGCGCGTGCTGGGACGGCCTGGATTGACGGCGGCGATAGCCTGAACCTTCGCGGCCACGGGCAGCAGCTCCGGCGACGTCCTGGGGTCGCTCCTGTGTGATCCAGAGGGGGAAAAGACGGGCGTGAGTGCGGCGAGAGTGGGCAACAAGGTGCAGGGCCAGGGGAGAGAAAAAGGGAGCAGCAGCAGCAGCACAGCTGCGGGTCGATGCATACCTCGTGCACGGCGAGGTCGCAGATGGCACGGGCGGCGTGCACGCCCTCCTGGCGAGGCACAGAGGGTAGTGGAGAGGGGATGGAGTGGTGTGGTGATTGTGGCGAGACACAGGGTCCTTTTATAGGCAGGGAGGCGGCGTACGGTGGACGGGTTTCACGGACGGCGTCCATGGCGCGGCGGCGAGATCTTTTCTCGTCTCCACGTCGACGGCGGGAGGGGATCGGGGCAATGCCGTGCCACGAGGGGTTCTAGGGTCTTCTAGAAGCTTGGGGCGGAGGGGCAGGTGTCGGGGTGCAGCGAGAGGGGGCCAATTTGGGCGGCGAGGCCGTGCTCCTCCGCGGCGGCATCGGGGGACAGGGGACGATGTCCGGTCGCGGCGGTGCTCGAGTGACTGCGGCGCGTGCAGAGGTGATGTACGTGGAGTCTCGCAGGCCAAGCACGAGGCCAGGGGGGGGCCAGAACGGCGGCGTGCAACGCGGCGGCGACAGGTGTTCGACGGTTTTCTTCGTCGGGGCGAGGGGTGAGGGAGACGATGGCATATTTGCACAAAACGCCCTGCCCTTTTCTGTAACTCTTATTTGCGTTTTAATACAGTAGCTCTTCTCCAATTTTTTTGAGGTGTTTAAACATTTTAGAAAAATTCAAGAAAATTTGTGGGGCCTTCCCATATCATGTAGAAGCTCCACAAAAATTGGCTTAAAATAATAAAATGTTTTGCAACATTTTTATTCATAGAACTTTGATTATAGTATTTTGAATAATTTCAATTGTTTTTAACTTTTGAATTTTTTAATAATAGTTAAAAATATTATTTTGAAAGGGAAAAGGGTAGGAATAAAATGGGAGTGTTTAACATTACAACTCCACTGACTTTGGTTTGAAATTAATTGGGTTTGTCACTTGAAGATTTTCATGTGACAACTTGTCACTTTTATTTTTCTTGTTTTGATTTTATATTTTGCTTTCTTTCTTTCTTACTAGTGTTCACTAGAGCAAACACTCACACAAACAGCAAGAACAACATCTCAAGTAACAGAAAGCAATTAACATACAATAAACAACAAAAGTTTTTGTTGGCTCTCATTTTTGGAATATAATCCTGATAATAATTTTGGGATGTTACAGTCTTCTTCAAAACCGAAACGGATAGGTTGTCTTAAAGATCATTTCTATAGCGAGAAGAATTTCTTACTAAGGCAACTCGTAGAAGGCCAGCATTCATCTTTCCTTTTTCTTGAACAGCTCAGTCAAACCAAGCAGTGAACAAAGTTAGTGCAAATGTGGCCATGTAGGTGCTGCAGGAAAGCAACTTGATATTGCGATCCAGCAAGAAGTAACGTTGCACTATGACTCAATCCAG